>JAQGBT010004769.1:0-15761 GCA_034698585.1 Disparrhopalites patrizii
CTCTCTTTCTCTCTCTTTCTCTCTCTTTCTCTCTCTTTCTCTCTCTCTCTTTCTCTCTCTTTCTCTCTCTTTCAATTTCTTTCTCTCTCCCTCAATTTCTCTCTCTAAATGCACACTTGACTTGTGTGCGTTGAGAGTTAAGCTTCGGAGTACATAAATACGGCGGTTTTTGGCCAAACGTCCTCTTCTCCACTGCCGTTGTTGTTCCGAGAAGGAGTCATAAAATAATTCGACCTAACACAATGGTTAGCCGTTTGGTGTTGTACTTACATGGCCTTTGGTGTCTCTATACACTGGGCTTTTCTAAACTACAACCCATTCATTCAATTTCATACAGCTCACTTTAATCTTTTTTCATCTCTCTCTCTCTCTCTCTCTCTCTCTCTCTCTCTCTCTTTTTCTCTCTCTCTCTCTATTTCTTTCTCTCTCTGACAATACCCCGTTTCTCCCTTCCTGTAATGATGTTTTATCTCTTTGGGCGGGTGAGGAGACCTTTTTGCTGAGTGGGGACACTACAAAGTTTTTGAAAAGTGCTGGTGCGTTTGAAGGACATTGTCATCCGAAAAATAGCGGAATTAATACAAAGTGCTGTTTATAATCCTCTTCCATTCCGGATTTGTTCTCGGGAATATTTTGTAGGGGCTAGCTTTGAAGTTAGTTCCCAAATTAATTTATATTAGCAGTAATTTCTATGTTTGTTCCTCTAATTATGACCGTAGAATTTGTTTTTCTATAGAATTGGTTTTCTGTTTTTTGAATTTGCTTTTCTGTAGAATTGGCTTTTTGTTTTTTGAATTTGCTTTTCTGTGGAATTGGCTTTTTGTACTTGAATTCGTTTTTTATCAGGAGAGCACGCTTTTATATTAGCCTTTGAAGTTTTTTTTTATTTATCCCGGTAAATAAATCGGATATTAAATGTGCCACTCTTGAATAGTTCCCACAAAAATTTCAACTGCCCCGTCAATCCTTACATAAACCGGGAGCTGTAAGAACTACTTCTGTTTAACCCTTCTAGCACTTCTTACACCATTAAAAAAAGGAACAAAAAAAAATATGTTGAAAAAAAATAACAAAAAGATCTTCAGGAAAAAAAAACTCCTATGCATTCCTATTATTTCACGGGAGGCGGGGACATGACAAAAGAAAACCCTTTTTTTTAGCACAGTTCAAGTCACTTAAGATTTCACACACACTATTGCCTCGTTCCTCGGGTAATTTAAAGGGTTGCTGCCCGCTCATAACCTTCCCTACACACTTATTCCCACCACCATCCAGGGAAGCCTGAGTAAGGAAGATATTAAACAGCCCTTGAAAAGATCGGGTGAATGCTTCTGTGTATATTGTACACATGGTAAAAAAACGTTTTTTCCCTCCTTTTGTATTATTACCCCGGAAAATCTCAAGAGACTTGGTATTTTTGTGGAAGGCAATTTTTTCTCAGTGAGGCACAACAGCTGCTGTTGGTATTAGAACAAAGACACATTTCAAGGGGAGTGTGACTTCTTTATTTTTTTTCGGGGCGTATAGTATATAGGTATTATTAGCGGGAGGGTCTCGGTGTGATTTAGGGAATATTAAGGAAGTGATGTGGAAATATGGAGGCTCTCTCCCAGGACCTTTTTTTCGGGTGATTTCAATGGGGAGTTTTTTTTAAAGGGTGTAATAAAGGAAAGGGTTTTTTTTTCATTCTGGGTGTGTGGGAGCAACAAGAGAGCATTTGTACCGGGATTTTGTTTTTGAACTAATTGTGGCCGTTTACAACAGCCCATTAGAACCCAAGGCGGGTTTCAAATGGAGGGTATACGTATAATTGTCTTTTGTAATGTCTTTCTTGACTCCGATTTGTCTCTTTTAACCACTTTTCTTTATTTTGTGCTTCTCTTTCTCTCGTCATTTTCTTCTCTCTCTCTCTTTATTTTCTTGCTTCGTCTTCCTTATTTTACTTTGTGTCCGTCTTACCCGCATTTTCTCGATGTTTCCCTCTTCTTCTCCATTTTTATTAATTTTCTCTGTATACCTTTATATCATTTTATCTTCGGGAATTCCTGTCTGATCCCCTCTTCTGTCTCTCATTTTTCTCGATTTGCCTCTTATTTCCCCAATTTCCCTCTGACTACCTCTTCTAACTCCCACTTTTCTCCGTGTGCCTTTTCTTCCTCTCATTTCCTCACTGATTTCCGCTTCCGTCTCACTTTTCCCTGTCGCCATTTATTGCGACCAATTTCTCTCTGATTTCCTCTGGCTTCTCTCATTTTTCTGTGTTTGCCTCTTCTGTCTCCCAATTTCTCTCGGATTCCCTCTTCTTTCTCTCACTTTTCTCTGTGCCTTTTGCTTCCCAAATTTAATCTCTGATTTCCTATCCCCCCGCTCTCTTTTCTATTTCTCTCTCTCTCTCTCTTTTCGTTTTTTTTACAATTTCCCACCTATTGCTTTACTTTTCCTTTTCCTATTTTCCTTATTGCTTTTCCTCGCCATTCAGTCTTTTTTTTTTGTATCCAAAAAAATCTTCAAAATATTTTTTGAAGACGCTCTCGTTCGAAATCTAGATGATTTCTTCCATACAAAGAAACGCCACGTGTAAAAAAAATGTGTGAAAAAAAAATGCTTTCATGAGTGGCTTTTTACACAAAAAAAGCGAACACAATACAAAATTTCTCAATCACAAACAAATGCGTCCGCGTAAATGGAAATCGCTGTAGGTAATCGACTTTACAAATGCGTTTGGTCATTAAAATTATGTGAACACATGTCTCTTTTATATACACACGTATGTATATATGTATATAGGTACATATGTAGCCATAGGTACATATGTACATTTGTGAAACATGCAAATATCTCAAGCAATCGTCTAATTTTCATAATAACGCCCGTACTATCAACATTTGCCTGATTATCTACATCTTGCATACATGCACATATGTATTAGTGCAAAATTATGAAAGGAGGAAGATGTAAAGGAGCTACTGAAGAAAACCAGGAGCACGAAAAAAAAATGTAACACCAACACACATGATAAACTCGTCCTCGTATTAATGAGATCCCCCTCTTTACAATTGTCCACTATCAAAGTGTAGAAATCCTGCATAATAGCCTGCAGATCCCTTTTTTTGGGAAGTAATCATAATAATAAAGCAATTGAAGTGAAAAGTAAAAGGGAGTGAGAGAGAGAGAGAAACTGTCATAATTTTATTGCCTCAATGTGCACCACAAATGCATAACAAGAACAACATGAATGGCTAAAGAGACGCTCCGACGAGATTATTATAGGTCCATGTGCATCTCAAAGGGTTGTGTGGCAAGAAAAAAAAGGAAGAACTCCCAGATCGACTGCTTGATTAATTACGAATAAAATGAGGGACTTGAATCATATTCTCAGCGGGTTGCCTTCTCCTCACCTGGTGTTCTTTCTTTTCTTTTTCTCTTCTCTCTCTCTCTCTTTCTTGAGAGAGATGGAGAGAAAAAAATAGAAAGATTATCATAATAAGAGTGGAAAGACTCTCCAATTATAATTGCCATTCTACACTTCTTTATCTGGGAAAAATGCTCCATGCTTTAATCATGGAGGAAGGCCAGGAGGCGGGAGGATTATCATAAAATAACTACTGTATTATTTTCACAACTTTTTTTTTAAGGCTGGAGAGAATTTTAAAAGAGAAATTAAAAGACACCCACAAGAATGCTTTCCGCGTGAGGTTTTTATATTATAATTTGTCTCCCTTTTTTTCCTATTAATTGTTCTCCTTCTGGTTTTTCTTGCTCTATTTTCTTTGTTTTTTCTCTTTCTTGCCCATTTTGTCTCCCTTCCTTTATTTTCTCCTTACTTTTCCTCTTTCTCTTTATGCTACCTTTTTCTCTCTATTTTCCGTATTTCCCTCTTTCTCTTTATGCTACCTTTTTCTCTCTATTTTCCGTATTTCCCTCTTTTCTGTTTTTCTCTCTATTTTCCGTATTTCCCTCTTTTCTGTTTTTCTCTCTATTTTCCATATTTCCCTCTTTTTTCTCTGTTTTCCGTATTTCTCTCTTTTTTCTCTGTTTTCCGTATTTCTCTCTCTCTTCTTGTTTCCGTTATTTTCCCGCTTTTTCTCTATTTTCCCTCTGAATTTGCTTTGCTTTCCCTCTATTTCTTTCGTTTCATTTCTCTATTTCTCGTGTTTTTCCTTTTTGTTTTTCGTCTCCCTGTTTTTCCATTTGTTTTTCCCTTTGTTTTCCGCATCTTTTTTCTCTCTTTTCTCTCTCTCTCTCTCTCTCTCTAATTCTTTTGTTTTCCCCTCTGTCTCTCCTTGTCTCCTTTCTCCATCTCTATCTACTCCCTCATTGGCATTTCCCTCTCTCTCTCTCGCCTTGTAAATATTTTTCCATGGCTCAGAATTTCTTAATTATCTCCCTCTAACAGTGCCTCTCTTCTCCCATTCCCTCCCATCTGCGTATAAAGCAATCCCAGAAAGGATGAGATAATGATGTTGAATTCTAAAAAAAAATATTTCCATATCCTTAATCTCAGCACGTATCTTTCAGTCTCTCTCTCTCTCACTCTCTTTCTGCCTTCTGAATTGTATCATTTTCCCATGCACGGCTTGATCCCTCTTCCGATGAACTCTTCACACATAATAATCAGTTAAACGGGAGCAGCCAGAAGAGCAACGTTGATGACGAGCGACCCCGTGAAAATGTTCCAGAGAGGGAGAGAAAAAAAAATAAAGAGGAGGACCACCCTAATCGCATTGCTATCCTCCTTTAATATCATATTTATACAGTCTATGGACCAACACGGGGTATAACGTTTATTTTGTACTAATCACGATACAGTGAAAAGAGTTGTATTACCCCAATAATAGCCGTGATCCCAAGATTACACCTATGTACATACGTACATATACATATATATGCATGTAAGACAAAATAAATGCATTATCTTTTTGGAAGGGAAAGTTTTTGGTGGGAGGAAGCTGAAGAAGGAACTAATCCTTTCATTTCTTCTCTGTCCTCCTTGCTCCTGTCAAAGACAAAAGTCGGATCCTTCATCCAATCCGAAGTTGTGTCTCCTCCGAAGCGAGGGAAGGACATCATACGTACATACATAAATATACGCTATGGACTTATGGAAATTGGAGAAATGGAGCCGGGCCACTCTTTGTGTAAGAAACAGTCTTTTTCACCCTTTTACACATGTCCAATCTCCTTTCCCATCTTCCATTCAGTCTTCTGCCCGCCTTTACCATTAGATATGTATATGTAGAAAGTAATATACATATGTATATGTAAGGAATGTATGTATAAGGATGGGGAGTGGAATAAGCACGTAGTAGCGCATCTTTGCCAAGTGTCCAACTTTTAGCTGCGATTTCAATCCAATTAACAGGCCAAAGTCGACGTATACTAGCTGCTTTTCAGAATGCATTCGGGCTCTCCTTATTTTGCTTTTCTTCTTTGTTTCCTTTTTTCTCTCTTCTTCCTTTCTTTCTCTCCCGCTACTTTCTGTTTTTATTTTCAATTTCTCTCTCCTTTTTTCTTCAATCTTCCTCTCTCTCCTTTTTTTTCTCTAATCTTCCCCCTCTCCTTTTTCTCTAATCTTCCTCTCTCTATTCTTTTTCTCCTTCTCTCGATTTCCCCTCATTATCTCTCTACATTTCTCACTTTTCTCTCTTTTCCCCTCATTCTCTCTCTTTTTCATTTCACTGTTTCCCTCTTCCTCATTTTGTCTCTCTTTTTCCTCCCATGCTCCATCTGTCGTTTCGCTCTCTCTCTCTTTCACATTTTTCTCTGATTTCCCCTCATTTTCTCTCTTTCTCATTTTTTCTATTTGCTGCATGCTTGTCCTCTCTACTTATCTCTAGTTTTCCCTTCATTATTGCTCTCTCTCTCTTTCTCCACTTTTCTCCTTTTCTCTTTCTCTCCCTTGCTAAGAATTTCTCTATTTCCTCCTCAATTTCTGTCTTTCTCCTTTTTTGTATCTGACTTGTTTTAAATATTGTTTCTAACTATCTTATTTTTCCTCCTTCTTCTTAACTTTTTATTTCTCTCTCGTGTCTCTCTTTCCGGTTCTACCTCTCCTTGTGTCATATTTCCCTCTCTTTTTTCTCTCTCTCCCTCTCTGTTGCTTTCTCCCCCTTTCTCTCTCTCTATTTCTTTTTATCGTTAGTGTCTCTGTTTTCGCTCATCTTCCATAAAAGTCGTCTCCAGGCCGTCCATTCTAATGAGAGCAAGTGTGGAGAGAAAAGTGTTGGATGGAAGAGGGTAATAAGAGTGCATAATCTCCCCTGCAATGTCTCTTTGAATCCGCATACAGGCTTACATGCGTGTATAAATGTGGAATAATGACTTCTTTCAAAGATATTAGGAGGAGATAGGGAGATAGATTCTCTCTCTCTCTCTCTCTCTCTCTCTCTCTCTCTCTCACTTTCCATCTTTTCCTCTAGAAATCTCTCTTCTCTCTTTCCCCTTTCACGTCTCAAGTCGTGTGTGTATAAAAGGAAATGAGACAAAGTTCAAGTCATAATCGGAGGGAGTTTTGCTATAAGACGAGAGACTTGTTCATACTGGAGGAAGTCCCGCAGAGGAAATGTCTTCATCTTCCTACTAATCTCTCTGTCTCTGTCTATTCCTCCGCTGGCTGCAGATGAGAATGAACCGGACCGTTTTTTGGAGGAGTTAGGTTGCCATTTGAATAATGAATAGTAAATATACGCCCTATGATAATGCCGGGAGGGAAGCGCCGGACATTAAAAGGGACATCTTTTTTGATGTAGAGAGGACGGAAATATTGGGGGAAGGACCAAAGAAAGAATGCCAGAATAAGAGTAAGAACAACAGAGACAAATAAAATGGAATGAGAATTTCTGGGAATAGAAGCCACTAGAATTGCCGGAATTGCAGATGCCTGTTCTTGCAAGGTGAGATGGGACGTCATTAAGATACAATATGAGGTGAAAATGCTCAAATTTGATTTTTTTTTCAAATAATTGTACTTTTTAAATAAATTCGTAAATAAATAAATTTGAACATTTCCTGATGCATTAAAGTCTTAGGGAAGAAAAACATAGGGAAAATGTGCAAATTACCAGGAAGAAAAAAGAAAAAATGTACAAATTCGTACGGACAAAATGAGAAAAAATTGGAAACGTCATGAGGAAACCTCCTGAATCCCGGTTTTGGCCAGGAATCAACTGTACCTTGTGGAAATTGGCGGAGAAAGCAAATTTTGAAGAGCCAAAAAAACGAGTAGCGCAAATCCCCATTAAGATCAGTACTCAAGAAGCAACGCGTCTTACCTGTAAAGAATAAAAACAAAATGTCGATATAATTACATATACAAAAGGTCACAATTAACTGTAGATGCCAAAGGAAGAAAAAACCACGAAAAATTCTCCCCCCAAAAAAAAACCTGCCTATGAACTCTGGAAGAATTACACAAAGGAACCTTTTCAACAAATTTCTGCCCATCTCTCTCTCTCCCTGTAAAATTACATGACATGTTTTTGGCAAGTATTTCTCCACTTCAACCACAATCCTTGATAATAAATGGTACAATTTTCAACGACTCATTTCCTAAATGATATTGCACACACACAAGTCCTAACCTTCTTGAGGCTCATCATCATCAACTTCTCATCACTCGCCTCATCACCTCCTCAGAGAGCTGTCTCTTTGCACAAAGGGGAAGGGGAAAAAAATCTTGGCAGAAAAGTGTACATATAACGTGAGATGATGGCCGTAGATAAAAGGAGAAGATCAAGTTGTCACTGCCAAAAAAAAAATTCTTTCATTATCCCCCCCCAAAAAAAGAGACCACATACAGTTGCAAAATATTGACCATCCAAAATGCAATTCCTGGGAAATAGGAAGAGGGAAAAAAATATAATCAACTAAAATAAATCGATTAGTCCCACTCTAGTCCACTCCCCTTTTGAAATGGATCATGGTCACTTATTCCTCTGTCATAAAAATCTCTCCCCCACAAATATTTCTTTTGACCCAAATTTTTGGGGCCAATTGATCCGGTCATCTCCTCGGATTAGTTTTAATGCACACAAGTATAAATTGGAAAAATTCACGTCTCCCATTCCCTGGGAAAGGAATGGGGCTTGTGCCCCAAAATATAATGATCTAACCAATTTTTTAATCATTCGTCTGTCCCGTACAATAAAAGTATTTCCTTGTATTATTACCATCATTATGATTATTGCCCTAATATCTCCCTCCATTTTATTCGTCTGGTTCTCTCTCTTCAAATTTGACGGTCAAGTGCAAGCTCTTACGCACATGGTCATTACGACAGTCACAAACATTTCAATTCCCTTCCCCTGTACACATCCCATGGACTTTTTGTATTCTGTCTATTGCGTTTTTTGAGGGAAGAGAGATCAAACCACAAATATTACATTGAGGTTTCCCTCATTTTCAGATTATTAACATTTCGTGCCCATTCCCGCTCTCAGATGGGATTGCAATTCTCTAGGGAATGAGAGTCTGCCTTTAAATGGCTGGGTCAAACAGGGATGAGGTGGACGGCCAGATATTTGTGTCTGTTAGACAGTGCTATTACAAAATAAATCTAAAAACCTAGATCAAAAATTCAATGGTATAGAATTCAAGTCAGAAACATGGATGGTCAATTGGAGCGGATTTTGGAGGGAAACAAGTCCAATTGAACTTTTCCGTACTTTGTATGCAGGGCCGAAGCCCTGAAGGAAGGAAATGCAGACAGGGTAAAATTACGGCTGTGTATAGCTCACCCCAAATTTAGGGGGATAGTGGATAATTCTATTATTTAAAAAAGTGATGACAAGGGTGTCTTTTGCTACTGGGGTGGGAATATCCAGAGAGAGAGAGAGAAACAGAGGAAAAGAGGGAAAATACGAGAAAAGGGGGAAATATAAATAAATGAAGGTAGAATACAACGAAATAAGATAGAGTAGTACAAGACAATCGACAAAACAGGACACAATCTGGGGAAAATTAGAGCAAAAAAAGAGAGAGAAATGAGATGAAACGAGGGGGAAACAGGAGGAAAAGAGGAAAAAGTATGAGAAAAAGAGAGACAAACAAGACTAGAAGAGGGAATAGTAAAAGGAAAAGAGGTACACAAAAAGAAAAGTAAAAACAGACAAAACAACAGTAGAAGAGGGAAAAATAAAATAAAAATCAGAAAACAAGAGAAGAAAAGAGAAAAAGAAAAGAAAAATCAGAAAACAAGAGCAGAAAAGAGAAAAAGAAAAGAAAAAACAGACAAAACCAGAGAAGAGGGGAACGAGAAAACAGGGACAAACAAGAGTAGAAAAAAGAAAAAGCGAGACAACTTAGAGGGGGAAAAAAAACTAGAAGCAAGATGAGAACAGTAAGAGGCAAAGAGAGAAATTCAAGTGGAAAAAAGAGAATAAGGAAAAAAGAGAAAAACAAGTGGAAAAATTGAATGAAAGAGTAAAAGAGACAAACAAGTGAAATTGATACAGGCAAGAGAAAACGAGAGAGAAACAATGGGAAAAGAGAAAAACGAGAGGAAATGATAGACAAACACGAGAAAATGAGAGACAAACAGGAAAACGAGAGAAAACACGAGAAAAACTCGAGAGAAAACACGAGAAAATGAGAGAAAGACACGACAAAAACATGAGAAAATGAGAGGAAAAAAGGGGGAAAGAGATACGTTCAAAGTATGGGAAAAGAGAGAGAAATTAAAATAAAAGAATATAAAACAAGTGGGAGAGAAAAACAAAAGCTTAACAGAAAAACACGAGCCAAAAAGGGACAAAACAGGTAGAAGAGAGAGAAAAGGGACAAAACAAGCAAGAAAGAGAAACAGAGAGGCAAAACAAGCAAAAAAAGAGAGAACACTAGCGACAAAACGGATGAAAGTTATAGAGAAAGGGAAAGATACGACAAAGGTTAAGAGACCAGAAGAGACGACTGGACAATACAGAAGTCCTAGAAATTCTTGGAAGAGAAGAATTAGAGTGAAAGAGGGTTACAATGCACTTTGTAGTACGAGATTTGATTACGTGGAAACACTTTTCGCCCAACCACCAGCAATAACAATTCCCCCGACAGCGTCGCCGTCATATTATGGAGTCTTATTGCAATTATTCTCTCCAAAAATAGCCTATGCATGCATACATGTGTGAACCCTGGTAAAACTTTCCCCATTGGAGCTGGTAGAGAGCCATTTGGAACCAATCGGCTTAATAATGGAGCAGGACATAATCATATTAGAGAATCTCTAATTGAGTTGAGATTAAGTAGAGGGAAAGAGAGATGAAACAAACATGCTGATGTCATTAAGCCAAAGTGGCAGCTTGCACACTAGTACATTGTCATATACATATATATAGTATCTAACTTTTCTCCGTATTCTCCCCAAATATATACATACATATGCAGATTACCCTTGTTCTCGTCCCCTTTGAACTCTCAGACCAAAAAGAGTCCGACAGTGATTAAAATCCATGCATTTCAATGATTATATTATGAATGCATAAATCCCTGTTTTTTTTTCAGTTTTCTTTGTTCAGATAAACGCAGACCACCAAAATGGAGATTATAGCAAACAAAGAGAAACGTTCCTTTTTTTGCACTGCAATATCCACGATACATATGTAATTTATATACATACACACCTACATATAACAATGTATAAAGGTGGACGACCATAGCCAGGGAATCACGACCAGAGCGTTCCCATAAGTTTTGCATCTAATCAAAAGCATCACAAGACTGGAATCTGTCCAAGATAGACGGAAAGAACCCACACTAGAATGGGAAGACACACCAAGGGCATTTACATGCGCCACTAAAAAAAAAAATCCTCCTCCTTTGTAATTATAAACGATGAGAAATATCAAACCCAAGAGAGGAAACGGAGTCGTGTGTCACGAGCTCGCAATGTACGCCATGATTTTGAACCTACCAACCATTTGGAAACCAAATAGAGGGAGAGTGGAGAGGGGAAAGAACGAGACAAACAAGGAAAACACGGCTGGGATGAGATAAGCTCAATGCATATGGATCAAGACAATCTGGAAGCGGAGAAATCCCGGCCAATATTACAGATAAATAGATGGAGAGAAGTAGAAGAAAAGCGAGACGGACCGATCAATTGTGAACATCTAATCTTTTATTTCCAACCAAAAAAGGGAAGGGAGAAAAAGGAGCAAGAAAAACGGCAAGAGGAAAGCAGGAAGAGGAACAAAAGAC
Source organism: Disparrhopalites patrizii (assembly GCA_034698585.1). Taxonomy (NCBI): domain Eukaryota; kingdom Metazoa; phylum Arthropoda; class Collembola; order Symphypleona; family Sminthuridae; genus Disparrhopalites; species Disparrhopalites patrizii. Next base: position 11,191 of record JAQGBT010004769.1, read on the forward strand.
AAAGCATATGATGAAGAGAAACAGGAGAAACGAAACAGAGCGAAAGGAAAGTCGACATTAAAGAGAAAAAGAGGAAAGGAAGGCCGAAATTACAGAGAAAAAGAGGAAAGGAAAGCCAAAATTACAAAGAAAAAGAAGAAAGGAGAGAGGAATATAGATGGAAATAGAAGATAAAAAAGAAAGGGGAAGGCGATACGTGAACAGAAAGAAGGAAGAGAAAAGAGACATAAACAGAGAGATAATGAAAAGGAGATATAGGAAAAGGGAGAAAGCAGAAAGAAAATATCAAAAGAGAGAGAAAGAGGAATAGAGAGAAAGAAAAGAATAAATAAGAGAGACAGAAAAGAGGAAATAAGAGAGAAAGAAAAGAGGAAATAAGAGAGAAAGAAAAGAGGAAATAAGAGAGAAAGAAAAGAGGAAAAGAGAGTGACAGAGAGAGAGAAAAAGTAAAAGTGAGAGAGAGAGAGAAAGGAAAAATGATTAAAGAAAAAGATGAAAAATAGGAAAGAGAGAGGAAAGAGAGAAAGAGAGAGAGAGAGAGAGAGAGGAAAGAGAGAAATGGGTTGGAAGAGAGAATGAAAGTGTGAAAAAATAATAAAAAAGGCAAGAAAGAATATGGGAGAATGAGGATAGACTACAAAAAGATAAAAAGAGACGAAGCTGAAACAAAAAATGAACAGTTATTCCCTGCCGACCTGGAAACGTTACAGAACAAAGCTAATAATAATAAAGCTAATACAGGAATCCGTCCCAATAGCCTACCTTATATGACTTGCTCCATCCTTCATTCCCATCATATTCATCCTCATCCTCCTCATCATTAAGAATGCCCAGATACCACCCCGCTTTGATTCCCTCACGATGAAGGAATATTTTCTGGCTCTTATCACCTCCCCAAATCAACAGTAACTCCCTCCTCTCTCAATCATTCCATTGCCACCAGATAAAAAAAAAAATTTTTGAACCACGTTCCCATAAATACCAGTTCTTCCAAAGGAATAAATGTACTTTAAATAACTTCTTTAATATATTTTTTTTTATAAAAACACATTTTGTATATATTTTTCTCCTACCAAAAAAATTACAATAGTCCCCCAAAAAACACATTAAAGACATTATACCTGCCCCATTATCATAATTCCGGCACCAAGGCCAATTTTCCCCAGGGGCGAATTACTGGTTAAATGGAGAAACTCACCCATCTCCTACCATTATACTCTTGTGTTATAAAGACAAAGGAGCTTGAAGGGAAACCGCCGCGAATTTGGTTGAGGGTCAAATTCCCGCCGCAGGTCAAATTGTTTGGTGGATGGATAAAACAAAATAATTGATCCATATTTTCAAAAAAATGTTCAAATCATCCTTTCCCAGATTCCTCTCTGGTTTGAATTTTCCCCTATTTGTTTAGTCGATGAGGATATAATAAAAGTAATAATTACGGAGAAATTGGGACAATTATCAATAAAGCTCCTTCAAAGTCATTTGGCCTGTTGGCGTGTCCCTCCAGCAAAAAAAAATGACCATAATACACGGAAATCCACCGTTATATCTATACATTTGGGCGATGTCATGTCCAGGTACAATAAAAAGGAGACATTTTTTTTATTGTTGTTACACCGCCAAGGCTGAATGATGGTCAGTTATTATAAATCTGCAATATGCTATTATAAACATGCTATAATTACCACATGTCTCAAGAGTAACTTTCCCATTTGTTCTGGGTAATTCCTTGCTCACGGTTTGCAAGGTAATAACAAGAATTTTTTTTTGAACTAGATTTGTTTTTAGGTGATTTTTTTTTCTATTTGGACGGGGCGCGCTTCTTTGTCTGTAGTGGCAAATCTCATTACCGAGGATGGCGTGTGTAGTGCTGATTAGGCGGGGTGGGTGGATTATTAGAGAAGAGAATATTACTATTACCATAAACTGAGTCATTTCTACGAGGAAAAATGGGGAGTTTGGGCCAATGGAATATCATACAGAAGTTTGCAGAAAATATGAGGAAAATGGAAGCTATAATGGCTAGAGTCTTTGCAAAGGGATATTCGTTGGAATATACACAAGTGAATGATCGAAATCGGGGAGAAAAGCAGAGAGAAATGTGAGGAAAAAACAGAGACTGGTGAGAGTTGTTTCGAAAACTTGGACAGTATTGCAATTTTTGAGAAGGATGGAAATTACATCAATATAAGATTAATATTTTTGCGTCTAAATGATGTGTCAGTCAACAACCACCTGAGAGTTGTCAACAATTATTAAAGTCATTTATCACTAAATGCTCGCACCTTTTTACATTCTCTGTCATTTCCCTCTTCGTTTTTCTCGCTAATTCCTCTTTTTATTGTCTCTCTCACTTCTGTTTTTTCGCTCTCTCGTCCCGTCTCTTTTCGTTTTTCTGTCCCTCTTTTTTCTGATTTTTTTCTCTGTTTCGCTCTTTTTAATTGCCTCCATTTGTTTCTCTTTCTCTCGCTTTCCTTGTTTCAGTCTGTTTCTCTTTTTGTATAGTTTTATCTCCTTTTCTTTTGCTCTTTTGTCTTTTTTCCTCTTGCCTTTTTGTCTTTTTTCCTCTTGCCTTTTTGTCTTTTTTCCTCTTGCCTTTTCGTCTTTTTCCTCTTGCCTTTTTGTCTTTTTTCCTCTTGCCTTGTCTTTTTTTCCTTTGCCTTTTTGTCTATTGCCTCGTTTTCTCTTTCCGTCTATTTTTCTCTCTTTTGCTCTCTCCATGTCTGTCTCTCTCTCCTTTGGTCTTCCTTTCCATTTTTTCGTCCTCCACTTTCTCTTTGTTTCTCGCTGTCTGTTTTTCTCCTTCTTTTCGTCTCTTTTCTCCCTTTCTTTCTCCGTAAGACGTACTTATTTTGACTCGAATTCTCTCCCGTTATATGTATTTCTATCTCCCATTCTCTTCCTGTATTTCTGTATGCGTGTTTTTGTCTCGCTGTTTACCTTTCGCTTCACTTTATTCGCTCTCTCTTTCTCTCTCTTTTTCTCTGTCTTTGAAGTGTATTTTTTCTCTCATAATTTCATCCTCTCGTTGTGCCTCACTTTGAATATCCTTCCTCGCATTAAAAAGGAAATCCAATATGTATACGATCCCAATAATGGGGATAATGATCGTAATTAAAATCGCCCTTAATTAACTCTGCATACACACACACTTTTTTTTTTGTGAACCTAGATCTTCTTGTTTATTTTTTTGCTGAAGTTAATGGGAACTAATGCCCATAGTCCATCAATGGAGGTGTATGGTGAAATGCTCTCGTGTTAATTACTATTAGGACAGTCATTGTAACATCATTTATTACAGGTTTTTTTTTTCACTCTCGAGACAGATGGAAAGGTGATGAGATGACTTACACCCATACGCTATAAAGAGTCACAGTTAGGTTTGAATTGGTTTTTCCTTTTATTTTATTTTTTTCTGCCATGTAATTCAGTATGAGGGGAAGGATTCATTTCGAAACTAATAGATGTTGATTTTACGGGATTTAATTTGGGTTATTAGTACTCCTTATATGAGACATAAGGTGTGTAACAGGATAATGAACCCATATTGTAAAAATAGTAATTAAAAAATTGTTTTTTATTGAAACAAAAATGGCTAAGAGCAATTCCGTTAATGTGATCAGTCTTTTAAGTAAAATGATTTTTTTTCAAGTTTTCCAAATGTGAATTCGGGGAAATGTCCTTTAACCAAGAAAAGGCGAAGAGTGAAAGAATAGTGGAAAAAATACGGACATTTGATTTTCGAAAAAAAAGCCTGTTTCAATGCTCGTCCTGCTACACGTAATTATCCCTGGCATTTCCACTGTCCAATGATGATCCTGACAGTAACAGGGAAGGGCTTAACCGAAAGAGTTATCCTATAGCAAAGGATAAAGGCCAAAAAGCAAAGGGGGAAACTCAAAGTGGAAGAATACCACAACAAAATAATTGCAACCGTAGAAAAACCTGCTGAATTTTGGAGCCTTTCAAAACATCTGGATCGTTTCTATTACATGGCGCTTCCGAGAAGTTGACTGTTTTTTTTTAGCTTGGAATAAATGAACACAAAAATTAAAGGGGTTGTCAATGCCCCTTACAATTGACATGTCTCATGCTTAGTACAAAAAAAACTGAAGAAAGGGCCTCATCAAGAACCTCTTAGGAGGGGCATTAGGAATAATAACAATATTTCTCTGTCGTTGCTTTTTATTGTACGGTCTTTCAGCAGGATTTTTTAAACTTTAATCCCGAATGACTTAATGCCGTAATTTATATCTCGATAAATTCTCTCTTTTCCTCTTTTTTTTCTCTTCCTTTCAATTTTCTCCATAATTTATTGCAATGTTTCCATTTTTCCTTTCCTATTCTCTCGTATCCGCCTCTTTGTCTGTCTTCATTTTTAATTTCTGCCGTTTTTCATTATTGCCATTCTTCTCTCTGTCCCTGGTTTCCTATTTCCTTTTTATTTCTTTTTCTATTTCTTAGCTTTCTCTAATTTTTTTTATTTTCCTCCCCTTTTATTTCTTTCTCTATTTCTCAGCTTTCTCTAATTTTTTTTATTTTCCTCCCCTTTTATTTCTTTCTCTATTTCT
>JAQGBT010004770.1:0-15753 GCA_034698585.1 Disparrhopalites patrizii
TATATATATATATAAATATATGTATAGGTTCCCTGGAAGTGTGTGTGCTTTTGCTTAGCTAATGATTATTGTATTACTTTACCTATGGCGGCACGCGTAGACAATGTCTGTAGTATTCTACTTTCGTATACAATAAGTATACATATTCCTGGAGAAGCCTCATCCCGGAGGCTTGTCTTGAAACGTTGTAATTAAATGCGAGGGAATATGGTAATCACGTAAACTGACCTTGTAAAAGATAATAGTGGAGTTACACTATTACTCCCTCCCCACCCACCCCAAAAGCCGAAGGCACTAGCATCTACATTATTGTTTACGTACCCCCTGGGGAACACGCACGTTGCGACAAGTATCAGGCTTTCCGGGTAGGAAAGAGATCCTCTGCTACAATGAGCCTATTAACTTAATATATCTTACACATATGCCAATGTATCATAGTTGAGCCTGGTACTAGGTGGCCAAACGTCTTATTATATAGGGAAAACATTTTTCTGGGCCAAATATCCCAAGTTTTGAAGTAAAGCTGTCGTTCAAAATATTCAATAAAACAGGGATTTTCACCCAAAATTTGTTTTTTTTCTTGACTATTAATTTTCAACCATTTCTTTACGGTACGCTATGGGCGTCGTACATATGGGTGTCACTCGGAGGTATGAGCTGATTTATGTGCGTAAAGATTGTTAGGTAGATTTATATGGAAGTTGGAGGTATAGATGCGTAAATGGTTATTGAACCGAGGTGGCTCTCTCTCTTTCTCTTAATGTTTCACTGAGTTCCAGCATTCAATGCGGGGTGAAGGGAGGATTTTCAACACATGACCGTGGAAGGTGTGAAACTTATTACTGAGGAAACCCGTGCCGGTCTATAAACCAAGAAAGCTAATTGTGTTGGAGGCCCTGGCTAATTATAAAGGATTTTGTGACTATGTGTACAATTTGTGCGTATAAATAAATATACCTATGCATGTCTCTGTACATATACATACATATACATAAATGGGAAATGATGTTTTAAGTCCTAGGTTGAAAAGTGAAAGTTAAAAGTCGGTTCACGAGGGCTAGAAAGGGAGGGGGTAATAGTCATAACAATAATAAGGCGAAGGTGACTTTGATCCTTTTAGGGAGAATCTGTGTGCGTATGTACATGGCGGGGGATACTTGCTGTGCGGGGTGATAAACACCACAAAATGTGTAAAAATGTTGCACGTTTAATAATATATTGCAAATAAGCCGTTTTTATGGAGTAGTCCGCGTTCGGGAGATACGTAAGGTGTGTGGAAGATAGGTGAGATATCTCCTTCCTGCGAACGGAGTCTTAGTGTCAGATTTTAAGCTGAATTTATGACCTTACATGTTTAAGCACTGTGTGTTTGCCTCGGCTATTTTAAGTTTGGTCGAGGGAAAAGTTTTAAGCTTCTCACTTTCTCAACTGGAGGAAAAAGATTTTTTTCCCCTCTCTTCTTCTTCGAATGCTAAATGGGACTAGTGCCTCTTCCCATCTATAAAAGTGTGGCCGGGGTGGTGAAACCACATTTGACAAAGCTTTGGTAAAAGATTTCCTCTGCGTTTACACATTATGTACTCGCATATATGTATGTACATACATATGTATATTCGTACATGTACGTATACGTGGAAAGGTAAACATTTAATATGGAACGATTACTGCCGGCATTCCCAAAGTAAAGCCTCTTTACTTCGATTTTCACTCCAAGGTCTTATTGACGTGAGCTTCCCCGGGTCTGACGTTAAGAACCAAATTCATGAAACAGTTACACATTGAAAAAAAAGTACGGCATGTGCAAATTGCGTGTAGCGTGAGTAAAAAGGAAATATTAGAACGGAAGAGATAAGGAGACAAAAGGAGAGAGTCCTAGAAAATTTTTGTCATTCTCACTTCATTGGCTTCTTGGCTCTCAGGACGAATTCATCATATTTTCTTCTTCTTTTTTTTCCCCCTTTGAATACAATATTTCCTCTTTCCAATACTTTGGAAGACCCAATAAGATTGTGGCATCCGGCTGTCTGAAAATAGTTGTAGAGTAGTGCAATCAATTTTTTTCCATTCTTGTGTAATGTATGAAATATTATGGCAAGCTTCCCATTGAAATTGTGCTTTATTTTCGCCCTGGAAGTGAAAGCTCGGAGGAAGTGAAAGTATTCCGGATGCGGCACACATGTTCTTACGTATGCACTTTTCTCCTTCCGATTGCATTACGGCCTTGGCTTGTACAGCCACTGGCAGTGTTGTGAGGTTACAAAAGGTGCTAAAATCTCACGGGTTGGCCTCAAGTGCAGATAATTTTATGGAGCTGCGGAGATGCGTGGATTGAGAGCGTGGGAAAGGAGGCGTACCTGGAAAGGCTATCACCCTCCTTATTTTGTTGAAGAGCTGTAGGGCTGTTTATGGAGTTAGCGAAAACCTAGGGAATCGACGTGAGGATAAGATTTTCATATTTGTGTAGTGGAAACACAGAAGAGAGAGTCCGGGAGTTGCCATTGAAAATGTTTTTGTGAGAAAAGTGAGAGGTTGGAGGGGAGAAATATATAGTTTTTGTTGAGACTGCGGGAAAAGCAATAATTTCTTATGATTTATTGAAGACGGTGAATATAATCTGCACATAAACTGGCTTTCATGGTGTCCACGGAGGTACAGAGAATATCCGACGGTGATGACTCCCTCACCCCTCCACATCTGTTTTTGTATTATAAAGCTTCTTGGCTGGTGGTGGTAGTGGTAGAGCTTGGAGTGTCGGCGGCCGTCACCAATTAAATGTGTGCGCCTGGCAGTAATAATGGATGTATCATGCAACATGTGCGCCTTATGTCGGCCTTGGGAGCACTACCTTCCTCATATGAGTTCACTCTATATATGTATATCTATATAGTTCCGTTTGTATAATAAAGGATGAATGAGGAGTCAATGATTATGTACGACATTTGGTCCTCAAAGGCTACCAGTAGATTTTGTGACGAGAAAGTACGTACCTGGATGTGCGACTGGGAAGCTTGGTGAAGAAGAGGAAGTTGAAGGAGGGAAAGCGGATAACAGATTTATTGCTATAATTTGTCCATGGCTCTCCCATAGTTCCTACAAATCAAGTACCCGCACACACACACACACACACAAGGAAAGAGAAAGACCCATACTAAAGGGAGGGAGAAGGAAAGAAAGAAAGTAAGAGGGAGTGAGTGAGAGAGAAAGAGTGAGAGGAGAATAGCATGAGAGCATTTATCTTGTTTGAATCTCCCGAGTCACGAAAGAATAAATTTCAATTTGTCCTTCCGCTTTTCCCCACCACTTCTTGCACTCATTTTGCAAGAGGCATTATACTATGTATTCCCCCGCGTCCCGACGTAGCCTTCTGTGTAACTGAGCATTAGTGGAACTCATGAGGAACTTGATCCGCTACCCTGGGAGCTCATGTAAATGCTATATCATTTTATGTGTAAATCTATACCTTTTGTAGATGATTTTGTTTTCAGGGGGGAAATACATTTGTGATTGTTTGAGATCTGCAGAAAAAATCTTGCAAAATTATGTACGTACAAAAGAGGATGCGTGGGAGGAACACGTGCGTTAAAAAAGGGAAAAATGTAAGTCCATGACATTCATTAAATTTGGCAGAGGGAATTTGTTATTGCGTTTGCAAAGGCGGGGGAGTTTAGGTAATTTTTCTTTTAAAATCCCTGGCAGGTTGGACGGGAAATGGGAGATTTTGAGAATTTAAATAAGATAATCATAACAATAATATTGGATGAGTACCAAGCTGGGTTGTGGGAGGAAGCAATCATTTGACCTGTCGCTTGCTGTGGGCTCATGTGCTGGGTGGTTGCTGTAGCTACATGTGGGGGGCTCTTGTATCTTGTTTAGATTATTTTAAGGGCGTAACATGGGATTATATGCGTATGTTTGTATGTTTATGTAATGTTCTTTTATATAAAGTCGACATTTTTTCACTACCACTTGCGCGAATGGGGGCTATACAAAATAATATAAGAGGCAACTCTGGAGTTGTGTATGGGAATTGCAGGAGGAAATTATTAAGACGTTTTTCCTTTCTCGCACTTTCTCTTTTTATCCATTTCTCTCCATTGCTTTCTTTCTCTCTCCTTCTTCTCTTGACGACTTTGCGTTTTACACAGGAGTGGCCTCCTTTATTCCTTCCCTTGGTCCTCCTGCTCCCATATGTAGGTATAGGGAAGCACTGTGGGAAGGGATGAGCAGGCAATAAATGGAAATGCGTGTACATGCGTAAAGATGTGAAATAAAGGTAGTCTTGTGGAAATAAAATAATATCGTAGTAGTAGTATGACTGCGTAAGCAATAATAGATACATTTCCTTTGGGTGTGTAAAGAGGGAAGGAGAGAGAGAGAAGCTAAAATTTATTCAGGAGCAATGAAGCGTTTAAAATTGCAAAAGTCACTTCATTTCATTTCTGATTTAAGAAAAGGACCTTTTCCTTTCTTTCCCTCCTTCACTGTTGAAGGAAAGAGAGAGAGAGAGAGAGAGAAAATAGAAGAATTTCGAATTTTCTCCAGTATCACTTTTTCTTCGTGTAAGACGGAGGGAGAGGGAGTATAAATATGTATATCTATACGTTGGCATGTTTGAGGGCAAGGAAATGAGAAAGGAAAGCAGTGGTAAAAAAGCCACTACTCCAAGTTTACTACTGCTACTTTCATATGAACTGGGGATGAGGGGAATGGAGAGAAATTGCAAAAGTATGTATATGCACGGCGGCGGAATAGTAACAAGGACCGACTTTTTTCTTGGATGGGGAGGGTTTGAGGGTAGCAAAACAGTTTGACTGGATTTTGTCAAGTCGAAAAAATTTTAGTCCCTTCCTGTCCTCTCTGTTGGGGTATGTGTACAAGCGAGAGGGAGAGAGAGAGAGAGACACGGAAAGAAAGAAATCCTGGAATAGAAAGGGACTCCAAACTTTGATATGCACGAATTGGTTGACATAAAAAAAGATTTGGGGGAGGTTGTGGAAGAATTACAAAGGAGAAGTAGTTGAAGAAGTGTAGGATACGAGCAGAATAAGTAGGGTTAACTTTTCCTTTTTTTTATTCCTGTTTCTACTTTCTCTCTCTCTCTCTCTCTCTTTCACTCCTGTCCTTGTACACTAATAAGTATTAGTCTCCTGGTACAAGAATTTGTATGAAACATGAATTTTGGCCTGATGAATATTTAAATTTCTTTAACCGGCCGAGTTGAAATCCTTGAAGAGAAATATGTTTCCTGCAAAGCAAATTTGCTATATGCATATAATTTAAAAATATGAGTACGTATGTACATTTAGTTCAAAAATGAGATGTGAAATTGGGTCGAAGTTGAATTTCCCAAACGTGTTCATCTACATACACCTAATAGACGTATGGGCAAGTAGCAATTGCCTTTGTACAGATGCTGGGATGTATTTGCGTAAAGTGAAGGTCCCATGCCACCCACGACGTTTAGGCAATGTAATGACAGGATCTGGAATGCTACGTATTGTGCAAAATCCGTCAAAAAAGTTTTTCAAGAAAAGTGAGACGTTCTACTCATGGTTCTTACGAAAGAAAACGATGAATTCCCTTGTCCTTAATAGGAAGCCTGTCTTGTGAGGTGACAAGTTACTTGTTAAAAGTCACTGGCGGAAGTTACTAGCCGTCCTTGCGGTCTTTTCTTAAGAGAATTAAATGAAAGTTAAGCTAATGGAGCGAAAAAGCTAATCGAATATGAATGATGTACGAAGAAGCTACTCGTCTCTTCTCTCTCTCTCTCTCTCTCTCTCGCTGTCTCGTCTCTCTCGTATTTCCTACACGTGTCTCGCTCTCCGTATCACGCACTCACACATCTCTCTGTCTCCTCAGTACAGTCACCAGCAGGGTCATGCAGACGTTGCAAAGATCTCGTAACTAAATGGTACTGACCATAAACTATCATTATCATTTGAAATATCCATATATAGTAAATTATACGCTTTCCCCAATATACTTCCACGTCTTGGTGTGCTACTATTAAGTTCATTTATTATACTCACACACGCATGTACATACATGTACGAGGCCTATCCACTTTGGGTGTGAGAGACACGAGGAGAAAATATACTAATAGCGGATGCCTTAGAACACGTTCCACCAATCTTCATCAGTTATAAATAACTCGTGCTGAAAAATGTCAATGGAAGAAGAAGCAGACCTTTTTATCGCACGGAGACTTTAAGTATTTGAGACGATCTTTTGGAAGAAAGAGAGAAAGAGAGAGAGAGAGAGAGAGACAGACAGAGAGTGAGAGAAGGAGGACACGATAGAGAAAGAAAAGAAGGAATGATAAAACGGAAGACCACTAAAAATTGAGAATTGAGTTAGATGATGATGTGTTCAGAGTTCAACCATGAAAGGAAAGTACCTCGATAAAAATAATAGGTTCCTCCGGTTTTTTCCCTATCAGCTGTCCGTTGTGGGAGGATATGAGTGGTAACAACGGGCTTGTGGTGGCGGTCTGCTGCTGGTAGGCATATGTAGACTTAAGTTGATGCCGTGGACGTCGTCGTACCCTGCAGGAGTGTAAAATAGTTGAAGTCAGGTTTTTTTTTACTCCATCTCAGTCTCCCTATCCCCTCTTTCCCTCGGTGACTTAAACGGTTGAACGGCTCGGATGCACGTGCAAGAACGATTAGTGTGGCGAAAAGTGAGAAAAGGAAGAGTTGGTGATAAATGGTGTAGAGTCCATTACTTGGTGGTTTCTTTTGCTCTCCTGGAAGCCCGCTTTTTAGCTTCCACGTCTTTCGTCCTGGTTGTTGATTTTGGGGCTGCCTTGTCACTTTAAAATGTTACCGCATGCACTATCGTTTGTCCTTCTCCATTCTCCCTGGTAATGTTTCTCCTTGTTGAGTGGATCTTGTCCTCTTCATCTCTCCATTTCCCTTTCTCTCCTTCCTTCCTTCCTCTCCCGCCATGCACACAGACGGGGGCACCTAGCACTTGGGTATGGAGCGATTATATTTTTTCTCTCTTCCTCAACCACCACTATGCAACGACATCCCTAACTTCTCATGTGTATATGCGATTCGCAAATAAGGAAGTTTGTGATGTGAAATTTTGTGAACTCGCCTTGATGATTCTCTTCGCTGCCAGAATCTCTCTCTGTCTGTCTCCTCTCCCTTTCTCTCACGCCTTAGGAATCTCTCCTATGTCTCTCTCTCTCTCTCTCTCTCTCTCTTTCGCTCTTATATGGTGGAATGCTAATAGGATGTGGACGAAGCTCCAGTCACCAAGATTCCCCTTGGGAAGCCATCACACTTCTTCTTTTTGCTTCCCCGACGACGTCTTTGACTCTTTGCCGTTATTCAGCAGTTATCAAGACTTTGGTGTGGTGCTAACAAAATGGCTATGTACATATACATACTGCTTCAATGTCTGCCAAAAAAATCTCCTTTCAAGTGAGATGTGTGCCGTACTTATGCACTTGAAGGACACAGAGAAGTCTGGTAAGACGAAAGAGAAGGGAAAGGGACAAGAATCATGAGAAAGCCAGTGTGTAGTTGAGACGAATCCATGTTATGATTTCAGACAGGGTTACGTATAAAACTTCCCGAGGTTCCTACGACGGAAGGTTTTGTGCTCTACTGTGTATAGAAAAATAAAAGAAATACAAGTTGATAGGAAGTTGTTTCTTTTCTTTTTTTTTTACTTTGGTTTGCGGAAATGAAAGGAAATACCAAGTTGTGAGACTTTTTTTTTTGTTTATGTACGACTGTCGTCCAGACTCCTCCGTATGATCCAGTGAGCGAGGTGAAGGTTTTTTTTTTTTAGAAGAGTCTGACAAGGGAATTCACGAGGGAGACAATACTGAGGCTACTTAATGCTTATGGGAGAGAGTGAGAGAGAGAGAGAGAGGAACGGGTACACACGTAGGAGTGTTGTTATACGACTCGTAGGATCTTTTTTGTTTTTCTCTCTCTTTTTTCGTCTCTTCATTTCTGTACAGTAAAAGAATTTTTTCTGTCGAGGCCTCTAAAGGTCGCCCTGACACTTCTTGTCACATCCAATTAGGACTGTTGTCGTATTGTCATACCCCCAAAGAATCGGCATTTTTTTTCAAATGATGACATGAAGCGAGAGGGATGGAAGAAAACTCTCCTATTTCTCTGTCTTTGCCTGTATGTTTTTTTATACGACGTGCCTTGGTTCGATTAGCTAAAACGAGACGGAAAGCTTGCTTCACTCATTTTCTCATCCTATCCTCAAGATCATCCTTCATATGCTCCTGGCAGCTAACAGTGTGCTAATTAAGTACCAAACGGGGGAGAAATATGTACAGTATCGAATCCACAGGATTTCTCCTTTCCATCACATCTCAACCGATATATTCCTCCCCGTACATATTGGGGGGTTGTATGTAATTTATGGAAAGAAACTTTTCACTCTTGGGGGTTTCCTCCCATCAAATTAGTAGTTGTACTATTTCCCCTCAGAAGACGAAGAAGAAGGGGGGGGGGGAAGCCATTCTTGTGGCAACTTTTTTTTTCCCTCTCTTCAGTTTTTTCCTTCCTTGATTCTTTTGTTTTCTCCTTTTTTCCTCATCTCCGCTTTTACTTCACTTGCTCCCCATAAAACTTTTATAGTATTTTAGAGTGAGAAAGGACCGGATATAAGTGCGTGTACATGTTTTACTCCGCCGTCTCCGGTACAAAGGGGGGGGGGAAATCTTCTTGGGAATGAATCTCAAGATTTCCCCTCTCTTTCTCTCTGTTTCTTTTATTGTAAACTTTATATGGTGCAGTCGTAATTGCGAATTAACCACCGAATGTGTGTGTATAGATATACAGACTTCTTTGGAATTCTTTGGCCCCCTCTGGAATTAGACATTGATTTGGTGAGCAATATATTCTTTCCCTGGTGTTGTGTGGGTAATTGTCGGGGCTGTAAAAATATGTGCGGGCGGGAGAAGAGGGAAGTAAGGGGAGAAATAAAAGAGTGTAAAAAAAGGGAGTAGGTTATCTTTTTGCATTAACACAAGCCTGTGGAGAAGCGTGAGTTACACATCTCATGGAGTTACATAAAGTGTAAGAAGATCCATGTGTTTCTTCTTCTTTTTTTTTTACTTGCCTTTTCCTTCTTGACTTTGCTCACACTTTGTGAGGCTGAGCTGGGAGAAGGAGAGAGATAGTGTGAAGGAAGCTCATCAAAAATTCAAGCCGGTGGGATTCAAATACTCAATTGACTGGCAAAGGAGAACACGATGAAGATAATACATGCATCTTATACACCAGCTTGTACTCTTTTACTCAGGAGAAAGAGAGAAGGGAGAGAGAATTTGTAATGAAATTTACATTTTTTCCTATGAATATTCGCCTTGCTCTCAATTTGACTAGTATAAAAAGCTCACGTGTATGGACACAACCCTTTTGGATATAAGGGAGAGGTGTGTGTATTTTTTTTATATGTATAATACAACGGATTCCTTCTAGCTCCGTTTCCTTCATTGAAATCAGCCAAGGAACATTACACTTGATGTGAGTGGATGTTTTTATCCCTTTTCTCTCTCTCATTCTCTCTTTTGCTCGTTCTTCCTTCCTTTTTTTTGTAAGCTAAAAGTTCCTTATGAGAGTGGAGAAGAAAGAATAAATTACGGACTACTGGAAAATACGAGGCACAATTCCTATCCAATAAAACGTTTCTATCCGTCCCGAACATTTCCCATGAATTTGTACTCGAGAATTTGATTGTCTGCAAAATTTTGTTCTACCTCTTCGTATATAATAGTGTAGTTGTGGAGTGAAAGGAAGAAAAATCTGTTGGGGATGAGTGGCGCTTAATATATCCTTCTCTCCTTGTTGTCTGCTCCGACGAGAGAAAACAGTATGTTCCACAATTTTTTCCTCTTCTCTCTCTCTCTCTCTTTCTCTTCTTTCTCAATCTTTTTCTCTCTTTCCTTTCACTCTCCCTATTAATTCTTTTTCTCGCTCTCCCCGACGGTCGAGTGCTAAAAACCAATTAGTCCATTATTTATTAAGTAGCAACAAGCGAGGGAAAGAGGAGTTGATGAAGAGAAGAATAATTATTTTAACCATTTTAGGGAATTACGGATCCTCTGGGTCCGAATGCAACTTCATATAAACTAAATGATATACCTTTCTCTGGCTCTATTTAAATCACCATCCATGATTGTAATGATGACGGCGTATACTTACGTATACATAAGTATGTTACATCCTTTAATGAGGATATACTAGGATAGATAGACACTCAAGTGTCTACGGGAAGGCCCAGGAAATGTGCATGTGATTCAAGATGAAACAATCAAGTTAAAGCCATCCTAGCACTTAATTCCAGTTGAAGTGATTCTTTGTAGTAAAAAAAAAGAACTTTGTTCTATGTGGAAAGTTGACTTCATCCCCTATAACATTTTCTATAACAAGAAATGGTAGGAGAGGGGATTTTTTTCCGTCTCATCCACGCATAAAATGAAGGAGTAAACTACAAAGTTCACCAGAACTTGTACTCTTTTCTCTCCCTTTTCTTTGGAAAGTTTTTTTTTTCCCTGCATAAACTGAACGGAGAGATCGGTTGTTATCAGTCGGGGGAGGAGAGGGAGGGAGAAAGTGAGAGGATCCAAGCTGGAGGAAGAAGAACCTTCAAGGAGAAGTTATTATTTTGAATCACAAAATTGACTCCCCTCAATGAATATTTCTTTCTCTGCCGCTCCTTCCTAGTACAAACTGGGGTGAATATATCAGGGTGTCATGGCATGCAATGTATGTACATATGTACAGGGTTGCAAATACATTCATCATGCTACATCCGAGCCCCTGCATACTTCTGAATAGAATAATGTGAGTTTTTAAACAGAATTAAATTGTAGAATTAACCATAAAGGTTTCATTAAAATCCCTCTCCAAGCAATAAGTGATTGTATTACTATCAGGGCGAGTCAAAACCGATTTTTGTCTGCTGACAGGAAACCCAACAAAAATGGTAAAATACTCGTATTAGGAGTCCCCGGAGAGGTTAAAAGTCGGACTGAGGAATCAGGAGTAAATTTAGAGTGTAACACGCGAGAGACCCCGAAATTTTGGTTCATGAGATAGTGTAAACCTTGACTTAAAAAAATTGAATCCTTCATTTGCGTACGAAGTCCGCAATATTCTATGTACTTGTATTTCGAAGTTTGCATAGCCTGGACTATATTATTATCACGCTACAGAATCACTTATGCTGTCACCCTGTACATGTACTTACTAACTCTGGCTCAGAGAAATTCCGGGGAAGGGGAAGTGACTACTCCAGTCCCACTCCTTACCACTAATAGACTATGCAAATCTATCCATTTCACTTTTGGAAGTATACAAGGGAAAGTCTTGAGGATCACGACTTTTTTTTATTTGAATATCAAGTTGACGGATATTTAATCCTTGTAAGTATTTGCCCATGAGGAAACACGAGAAACAAATTTTGTGGACCGTCTCATGCGTGCATGCGTGTGTTATGGACATGTTTGTAAAAACAAAACAAAAATGCATTGATAGCCCCTAGGGTTTCCACTTGCCCATTGGTTAATGTCATCGTGTATTTGTCCTTATTGTCTCTGTGTGCGATGTCATGAGTCATGACCCTATGCATAGGGACGGAAGAGTTGGTAAACAATGAAAAAAATTGTTTGTGT
The DNA here is from genome assembly GCA_034698585.1 of Disparrhopalites patrizii. NCBI lineage: Eukaryota > Metazoa > Arthropoda > Collembola > Symphypleona > Sminthuridae > Disparrhopalites > Disparrhopalites patrizii. Next base: position 11,657 of record JAQGBT010004770.1, read on the forward strand.
GACTCCGCTTCAAGATTCGTACTTAATCAATCCCTGCGGGGAGTTAGGAGGGCCAAAGGAGAAGTAAAAAAAACAAGTCTTATGGGAGAATTTAAACCTCTGGTACTCATTTGCATGTGTTAGGAGCATTCTTTCCTTACAAATAATTTGAAGGAGATGGACAGATTTGTAAATGTCTTGGTATTTGCTGTAGTTGTGAACTTCCCGAGTGTTTTTTTTTAAATAGATAGTATTGGATTCTATAAAAAATCAGGAAAAACATTTGCAAGGCTCTTCAAGAATGGAAGGCTTTTAAATTTTTGAATTCATTGGATTCTTCTTCACCATATTTTTTTTGGAAAGCGCTAAATATTGGTGAAATATTATAATGTGTATAGGAATGTTATGGTTGCTGTTGCTATCCTTCACTACTTGCTAAAGGTGCCTCATATTGGGGTGGAATAAAAGCCATAAATTGATTTTAATCATGCTAATTAATGCCAGCAAATCCAGGCTACGTACATATCACCCCGACAAGAAAAAGTTCCCCTTGTCTTAAAGAACTCCGAGGAAAGCGGGATTGACATTGTAAATGCTTTCCTGATGTCCCCAAAGGGAAATATTTAAAGGAATCACCATAAAGGCGGGAGTAAAGATGTGGCAGTATGCTATGGAGTAATTGAAATGATTTTGGTAATGGTGCCGGTCGTTATGAATCCTCTTTTTTTTTTATATATCTTTCATCCAACTCCAGTAATGGCGAGGAGGCTATAATACACACCAAAGACTGCCTTTTTAAAGCTTAAGAAGACGTCTTCTCTGCAGAGAAAAGAGGATGAAGTCAGTATTGGAATGGGGCATGTCATGACATGGATTACCATTAACGGCCGTTAAGTGAAATAGGGCTAGTGCATGACACTTATGTATATGTACGTACCTTCCTTGGGATAGTACCGTTGGTGATATTTTGGGCGGTACATTAACCCACGCTGATGTCTTTTGAGGGTAGGAAAAGGGCTTGATGGTTATAAAGATGTAATTCCTGGGGATTATTATGGATGGAAATAATTGAAAATCAATGCCAAAATAAAAAACATTACTCTAGCAGATAATTTTTATTGATTAAGTGTGCCATAATTTTTTTTTTATGAACTACCAGAATATTATTTTGGGAAAGGAGGACATTGTAGCTTGAGAAAAGGCGTGGAAAGGTTACGATGCTAACGGTATTTTTGCAACCTTCTCGTATCTTAAAGTTGGGACTTAAAAAATTGGCGGAACAGTGTTTCTTCTGTCCTTGATCACCTTGTTGAGGCCAAAGAATTTCGCTGTGCTCAATGTCTCCAGATCTTTTCTTGTGAGGCGGCATACCTTGTAATGTGAGCACTTGAAAAAAAAAAGGTTTGAAGGATGATACCAGCATTAGTTCTGGCGTTGCATTGGAAATAAAATTATGTACGCGTTGTTACTCCTCTGATGCCCTTTCTTTCTTCTTTTTTTTTTTTGGCATGGAAGTTGTCGAAAGGGAAGAAAGAGACGGAGGGAGACAGAGGGTGAGGCAGAGGAGACAGACGTGTTGGAAGGAGCGTGAAAATGCCTTTGTGGTTTCATGTTCTAGCCAGCGAGGATGGGATTGCTAAACAAAGAGAGTGTGATGTGAAGAGGCGGGAGGAAGACGGGAAGGGTCGAGGTGAAGGAAAGGAATTGACACGCTGTTATCCTAATATGAGTTGACTTGAGGAGCACTTGCCTTTTCTTCACTTCACTCACTCACTCACTTGCTCACTTCCTCCCCAAAAGCTCCTTCCTTTCCCCCTCCGTGCACTATCGTTTTATTACCACAATCCAATTTTTCAACCAGATTTCCTCACCAGGTATAAACCCATGGAATAGGACCTATAATGTATACGTGGACGAATACGACCCTATACACACTCTCCTGTAGCGAGGAGAGGAAACAGCTGAGTAATAAGTGTGCTATGGACGAAATGGATGACAAAACCCAGAAAACCTTGTCTTGTTCCATTGGTTTCCCCCGCCACAACATTCACTCAAGGCTGCTGGAGACTTTCCATTGTTTTTCGTCATTATTGTATTTTTCTTGGAATGTACAATGAACAGGAAGAAAGTGAGGGTGGATCGAGGAAGATGGGAGGCTGAGAGACAATGAGAGGGTGAGGTGACATTTAAAGACAAGAAGGACGGAGCGAGAGAGCAGTAAGCATTCAAATAGCAAGCAATAGAAGAAGAGAGAGAACGAAATCAGAGAAAGTTGACAAGAGGTAAAGGAGAGAGAGAGAGAGAAAGAGAATTCCGTAGACAAAGAAAGAGTGAGGACACCAGAGGATAAGTAAGCAGAAAGAGGGATGGGAATGGAGAGACGGTAAAATAGAGAGAAAGAGGTTAAAATAGAGAGAGACAGAGAGAGGGAGAGAAAGTGAGAGCAAAATAGAAAGAGAGAGAGAAAAATAGGGAGATGGGGGTAAATAGAGAGAAACGGTCATAAAAAGAAAGGGAGGGAGAAATCGAGAGAGAGAGACGCCGAGAGAGCTTGAAGGAGAAAGAAAGAGCGGATGGGAGATGGAAAAGTCTGAGAGAGATTGAATTCTGAGGAAACTTTTGGGGGAACATGCTTGCATGGCATGAATAGGGGAGAATGCATGTGCTTGGAAACATCTCTTCGGATAGTAGCAAGATTCTCGTGTGTTGATCCAATGTCTATCACCCAGTGAATGTTGCCATACAGATGGAAAACATGAAGACAGTTTCTTTCCTGCTTCTTTTTTTGTCTTTTATTTTTTCCCCTTCTTGCGACATCCGTTTGGTAACTACATTAGTTATACTGGCACCGAGCACGGTGAGTTTGATTTAAAGAGAAAAGTTGTCCTTTGTCTGTATTTTGTGTGCATTTCGCAATTGACGTTTTGACTGCAACACCCACGTGGAGTCACAAGTTGAGGGGAAATCAGTATCATCCTGTTCGGTACATTGTTTGGGATTTTACGGCAATACTGGCATTATATGGGAAAGGGGAAAAGCACAGGAAGTAGGGGGTAGTAAAAAATAAGGGATGAAGGATGGGAAAGTGGTTACAAGAGTGTGTGTACAGGCTAGGCAGACACCACTTGCACTTTAAGATGGTTAAACTGTCTTTTGGAGTGGTTTTAGTATTAGGGAGAGCAGAGGAGGGAGTGAGGGATAGCTCCCTTCCCTCTGTGCTTGTAGGAGTACATGTCCAAGTGTTTTCATACAGGATTACAGAAATGTTGACTCAGTGAGTGCCTTGTAGGAAACCTTTTCAAGTAGGGAAAAGTCGGGGATTTGTAATCAAATCATTTTCTACATTTTAATATGCATGTAACATGGATGGGAAACATGTGGACTGTTGCTTCACTAGGAGCTACATAAGTACGTATTATTGGGTCTTTGCATATGCACGTGGTGCTACTAGAGTCTCCTCCAAATTTCCTCTCAACGCAATCTCTATTTCCCTCCTGGATTTTCCTCCTGTTGTTTTCATCGTCGCTGGAGTGTCTTCTTGTCTCAAGTTTTTTGGGGTCATGAGTGTATAAGCCCTTCTCTGAGAAATGATTTTCACATGACCTTTTCCCAGTAGATAATTAAAGAGCACTTGAAAGAGAAAGTAAACCGCGCAAATTAGTCTTTCTTTGCTTTACATTCTCTCTCTCTCTCTTTCTTTCTCTTTCCCTCTCTCACTCTCTTTCTGTCTCTTTCCCTCTCTCACTCTCTTTCTGTCTATTTCCCTCTCTCACTCTCTTTCTGTAACTTTCCCTCTCTCTTTCTGTTTCTTCTCTCTTTTCGCTTCTCTCCTGTTGTTTCTTGTCTCTCTTTCTGTCTCTTGTCTCTCTTTCTGTCTCTTCCTTTCTCTTACTTCCTTCCGTTCGCTCCTCCTCCTCTGCCCTTGTGTTGCTTTCTCTCTCCTACCACTTCTCTTTCTTCCTCTAAATCTCTCCCTTTTTCTTCTTCCCTCTCTCCTAGTTGCTCTCTTTCTTCCTCTAAATCTCTCTGTTTTCTTCCCTTTCTCCTATTTGCTCTCTTTCTTCCTCTAAATCTCTCTGTTTTGATCCCTCTCTCCTAGTTGCTCTCTTTCTTCCTCT
>JAQGBT010004771.1:0-15752 GCA_034698585.1 Disparrhopalites patrizii
TGGAGTATACGCTTCTTTGGGTAAAATATTCTCTCTCCTCGCTTCACTTGTCTCTCTCTCTCTCTCTCTCTCTCTCTCTATCTCTCTCTCTCTATCTCTCTCTCTCTCTTTCTCTCGGTCTTCAATCTCTCTCTCGGTCGCTCTTTTCTCTCGCTCAGGGGGTGAAGAGCGTGACTGTTTTTCATTCATAAATAAATATCATTGGCAGACAAATAAATAACAATCAGGCCAATTCTGCCATGAAAAGTATGAAGAATTTAGGGGAAACTTCATACGAGAAATTTGGTAATATCTGCAAAATGATACTGTTTTAGACGAAAAAGTTCGACGAGTGCTGTTGCTGGACAAAATAAGAGGCTGATTGTGGGTCAGAGGAAGTTGGATGTGGTCTAAAGAGATAAGATGAAGTGAATTGGAAGGGTTGAAGGAGTGGGATGAGTCATGGACTTGGACTCAAAGGTGTGCTTATTACGTTATTACCCTTGTAAGGGGAGCAATGAGGGCCAATGAGGGCAGGGAGGAAGATGAAGAATTCGCGAGAAAAAAAGAGGATGGAAAGGTAAACAGGATTACTTGATCATTCTCGGCTCTAATTTATTGCCGCCGGGATGCCCAACTAGATTCTTCTCAAACATCAAACATAATGTACTCATTACTTATCTAGGTACTATGTAGCTAACTCCCGTATATCCGTATAAAGAAGCCCCACAGGGGGAATTAAACTGGTAAGTGAGTCGGCTAGATTATTAGGGAAACCAAACAATAATTTAGCACGAGCTTCAAAACAATCCTCCGGGATAGTCTTTTGGTAATAGAAACGCTTTTTCGGTAGTTCCTACCACCAGCCCAGCCTTTTCGCAATTTCACCTGTCACAAATCGCAAAAAATAAATAAAAAGCTGACCAACTTGCCACTCAGCCAGCGTAAATAAACGGAGTGAGATAGGGAAAAAATGAATCCAATAATTCAAAGGAATACAGGGATAAATGAGAAATTAATTCTGACCTTCACGTAGTGGAGTCAAAGACAATGAGCATTGAAAAGGATTTATTGGAGATTGCAGTCATTTAAATTGTAACCTTTTGCCTTGTGATTATTTTTTTAGTGGGATTCTTATCCTCCTAAAGCATATTAAAGCCTCTGGGGTGCATGATGAATTAAAGCAAAATGAGCATTTGTTAGCCGTTCATTTTCCAGCTTATAAAATAATGGCTGACAATTATCATTCATGAAAGTGAGTGCAAATGTCTGAGCTTTTACCATTCCCTGAGGCATTCTTTGTGCTGGTCTCTGCTAGTCATATTATATGCTACATGCATATGTCATCTTATTTATAATTATTCCAATTGACAGCCACATTATTATTAATCGCATAGTGCATGTGCATTGTCCAGGGGAAATCTCGTCAGTCTACATGCTCAAGCCTCCTCCAACGATCAGGAATTTTTGTCTCTGGAATTTATACAAAAGAGCTTATGACCGTATAAGGGCATGAGGCGTACTCCCGCAAGTCTCTTCACGAAGCATTTCTTGAACGGAAATCCCGAGTGAAAAAGTATAATTCCAGAAACAAATTATGAGCTGAAAGGAAGGACAATTACATGAGAGGATGGAAGAATTCAGTGGAGGAAGTTTGGATGCTCCATAAGAGGCTTAACCCCTTCGAAGTTTGAATTCATTTCCTTCCAGGGGTCTTCCCTTTTTGTTGGTCAGTTAAGCCTCCTTTCCTCCATGTGAGCTTCCTCGCCACCTCCCTTTATCCAGCGTAAGAAATCCCTGGAGGATTTCCCTGCTCTGTCAAGCTTTTGGAGAGCTTCCGTGCTTGAGTTGGTCGCCCTCTGCGCATGATGACATCAGGACATGATTCACGCAGCACGGAATCCAGCTTGTATTTCTACCATTTCTACCATACAGCCCCCTTAAACCAATGACGAGATTTCCTTCAAAGCCACAAGATATACTCTCTTTTTATACACTTTAAAGAAGCCTTCAACTGGGAAAAATTACATAAGAAAATAGGTTCTAGCATTGTTACGTCTCTGCTAAAGAAGTTGGGAAAAGAGCAAATAAGAAGGTGTGTAAAATGTGAGAGATTTTACGAGGTTTACACTAGACAAGAGCAACTGTGAGGTCAAACATGCTCGACAGGGCACATTTTAAAGAGAATTTTATATTGTAGTTTATGAAGACACTTTTCCTTTCATACCTTTTTTTTTCTTTCCCCTGCGACTTGTTTAAAATTCTACACGTTGTGGTGGCTCGGCAGTAAAAAAAAATATGATTGTGTCAGGATCACACATTGCCCATGTCTTCATTATTGTTTTCAGGGTTTCCCCAAAGAAATCCTTTTGAAATCCTTTTGTAGTCATAAGCATAGGCTGGGATATATTTACTCCAGCTTGGTTCAATTGTTTTCACAACAAACTATATGATCTCTTCATTATATGGTGGAGAGGTCATCTTGATTATTATTATTGCACTGAATTATCCCCAAAGTGAATGTGCACGTCGGTGAAAGGTGTAAAAACATGAGGAAGAATTCTTTTATTTCGTTCATGAAAAGACGCAATCGCTCCATCCTCTGAGAGAATGTGAGGTGACAAATTTCAACTATTCCATAAAATTGTGAATAATCTCCTCAAGAGAAGCATTTAAAAACAGGTTGGAATTTGTCAGGTTATTGGTTCTCTGCACTTGCCCACCTTACTCCAGGTTGAGTACCTTTTGAGTACAAAAGCACTTTTTTTTTCCTTTTTTTATTTCTTTTTTTGCTGGTTTCAAATAAAAAAAACGTCTCTACCGAGGCGTTCTTCCATTTTTTGCCGCATGTCGTAAGAGCCAATGGCCATTTTATAGGCTTGTTTTATGCTTGGAGAGAAAAGAGAGGATTGAAGGAAGGATCCTTGTCAATTGTCCTCTCACGTACAGGACAAAAACAGAAAAACACACAGGCACTCGCACCCATTTCTGCAAAAAGACAAAGGTAAATACCTGCCTCACTTTTTTTCTCTCTCCCAAAGCCAGTACATTTGCTCCTATTTTAAAGGCTGAGTAAAAGTCCTAAAAAAACAGTTTTTACTGGCTTGTCGTCCTGCATGTGAAGGAATTGGCAGAACTTGAGGGGGTTTGCCTATCAACGCTTGTGTAATCATCGTGTCTTACACGCGCATTATTATTTCTATCGTTCACCCCATTTTTCCTTGGAGTATTTGCTCTTTCTCAGCATTTGCTCTATTCTCTTCTGTAGCTGGGACGTGGTGAGCATGTGGAAATGTGGTCCGTCTGCGGCCTGTCGAATCTGTTGGTCCAAAGAGACCCTTGATTTCCCTTGTGAGTGAAAGATGTGGTGCTCCCAAAAACAAAAATTGAGCTCCAGGCATGTCAAATCATTTAGATTCCATTTATTCTTGTTTTATATGCGAGAAGAAAACAAGACGGAATGGAGAGTTGTTGATAAGATTATTACAGTTTCCTTTGAGGGCTCAATGTCTGCGTCTTTAGCGCTCCATTCCCCTCTTGAGTGTGCTTATATCATTTGAATTTGAGGTGTCAGAGATATGTTTATGTCATTTCTAATTAGACACTGCACTTGTAACGGGGAATAATGGGAGGAGGTGATCATTATGAGATTGTCAAGACTCAAAAACTCAAAACTGACCCACGGCCGTCGTTCCATGTTTAAGGACAAAAGTGACTATGAGAAATGAAAAATGTGGGAAATATTATAGAAATGGTTAATGCACTAAACAGCTCCATTATCCCACCTTCCGTTGCACCCACAGTAATGGCTCACAATCACAACAATGAGAAACTATAATTATATTAGGTCCTGCAGAATCTAGCAGGTTGGAGGTCTTAATTTTGGCAATCATCCTTCAATCTGACAGATTCTCTTTTTTTTTCATCAAATGAGATTGTTTGCAGTTTCACACGCGTGTACATGTGAAACGCAGAAGAAAGTCTTTTTTTTTTAATTTGTATTAACAGAACATTGCCTTCTGCCAGTCTACTACTTTTTTCTGATTTTCTGAACGCTTGTCTTTTACTACGTCCGTCGCACGTGTTAACCAAAAGGTGAAGCTGTAGAAGGCTAAATTTATCTAACAACTAAAAGTATGCTATCTTTGGCTTGAAAAATGTTCAATTTTTTGTTTTGTTTGAATACTTTGCCCAGGACAAAGTTTGGATGTATGTGGGAATTGTAATTATGATTTGGGGAAGGGGGCAGGGACGGAGTTATGGTAATTCTGCTATTCTCACCACATCGCCAAAGGTGTGGCTCCTGGCTTCTCTCTCTCCTTCTCTCTCTAATTAGCCTTAACTCCTTCATTGCTCAATACTTTGAGGGGGGAATTCTTATAATAGTTGGACAAAAAAATGTGCTGGTGCCCCTATAGCGCTTCAAATACTATTTAACTCCTCTCAACGAGAATGAATGAAAGAGAGAGAGAGAGAGAGAGAGAAAGAGAGATTAATTTCATGCTTTTTCATTTACAAGACCCTAAAAAATTAAGGGTATCTCATTCTGTGAAACATATTTTTGAGAATTCTCGCTGCCACAGTACAGCCACTCTCTTTTTTGAGAATAGAACGTAAGACATTTGAGTTGGATTAGAGTGGCTGGGAGAGAGAGGAGAGAGGAGAGAGAGACAAGAGAGAGAGATTTCATGTGAGGTTTTGTCACTGAAAGGGGTGAGGGACGACTAGAAATCTGCTGTGGGGAAGAATTTTTACAAGTCGTACGCCAATAATCATTATAAACTTCAAGCTTATTACTTTCGCACGCTATTAAAACATTTTTTATTCATTTATCAGAGTGTAAAAGAAGAGAAGGATTTGCATATAGAAAAGTACTAGAGGTGTGTTGGAAGGGGAATATTCCTACCCTTATCTTTCATCCATGAAAAATACCATTCTGGATCTCGAACGCTTCATTATTCCCAGCATGGCTCTTCCTTTCCTAAATAAACTCTTCTTTGCTATTTTGAATGGGATTTTGGCGAAGATATAAATATTTACAACCTCCCTCCACGTTCGAAGAATAGAAGCAGGTTTTCTCGCAAAATAATGCCTACAAAAGAAAACTAAAGTCAATGTTTTTAGGTGAAGAACAAATGTTTCTTTTTCTCAGAGAGAAAGAGCGTCTCTTCTGGCTCTTCTGGCTCCATGAAATGAGACGAGGAAGATCACGCTGACCAGGAAAGTTAATATATGCGGAGTATATATGAACGTATATATTAACGTTAGGAGCGTCAAGAGCAATAAATTCCTCACGTAAACTATTATTTCACCATGAAATTCATTTTTAGATGTCGAGATTAAATGAACGAGCTTAATTAATGGCTCTCGATAACTCCCAAAATGACTTTTTCACCTTTCTTCCCCATCACTTGACCACTTGAGTTGGCCGTGGAAAAGGTCAATGGAGGCTGTGGAACATTCACCCCGCACACATCAAATCAAATTCACCAACAAACCCTCTATTATTCAAACAAAAACAACACCCGTGGAATCATCCTTATTGTTATTTGGTGCGAAGAATTCTATGGAATCGCCGAATCGCAGATCCTTCTCCCGTCCAAGAACTTAAAATTAGGGAAGGACAATCCATGGAAAGGTCCCTCTTAAAAGGGTGTCAGCTAATATTATATTCAGTCTTGACGAAGAGGATCCAATTCTAGAGCTCAGATTTCTCATGTCTTCCAGTAATAACAGTAACAGAGTGGATTGTTGTGTGGAAACAAAAGGAGGAGTTATTAGTGCTAGTGACAGAATTGGAAAACAAAGGGAGATTGACAATGCGGGTTTATTGGAGGGGATGAAATTACAAATAATTAATTACCGTGATTATACACAGCAAGAGCTCCAAAAATGTAGAGCGAGAGAGTGATACACTTTTATTAGTATTGTTTCAACAACAAAACGAGCTAATAATTTCCCTCGACCGTAATAACTGCAGTGAGAGAGAAGTTTAGAATGGAGGGGAAACTTGTCTTTGTTGGGAGTTTGAGAGGGGAAGGGAAGGGGAAATTATGAGCAAACCCTGCACGGGACAGCCTTTGAGGCAATCCAAATGTGATGAGGAGATTAGTACACATTGCAAAAAGTCTAGGACAAAAGAAAACAAATAATTTCTATTTCTTATTCCAACTCGGCCAGCTTGCACTTTCATCTCCTCGTCATCTACGTAGAAAGAGAGTAAACAAATAAATCGTGGCCTAAGCCTTGGTTTTAAAGCATATTTTTTGACCTTTTAAAAATGGAAAAATATCCTCCAAACCACGGGGAAGCCTCCAATGCCGCAAAGGGATTCAAGAAAATAATGGATGAGTCTGAACATGAAATACTTTGTTCACGTAAATACCAATTATTTGTCTGCCATATGGTTCTCTGAATTCAGTACAAGCATTGTTGGTCAAAGCGTATTCTACTGCAGGATGAATGAGAAGAATGTGAAAAAAGGGACATTCATGATGGATAGGTCTATGAAAAATCGTGCTCGTCCAACATTTTAAAGAAAGAACAAAAACCCACGATGTGCATAAAAGCTATAGATATGAAATAGAATTCACTTTCAGTTGCGTCAACCAAAATTGCACGCTTTTTACAACAATTAACTCCATTAAAGTTCACCACAATCCTTACTGTTTACACGTTACGAATTAAATGAATAGATTTCCTTTCCAAGCTTTGGCAGGAGATGATTATTCTGGACGGACATGTCCAGAACAGTCTCCATCAGGACCGTTCGAAGGAGTTGGAACAAGGCAACCCCGGAGACTCATGCATTCAGTATTCAATGCATTCACTTCATTGTCGGGATTTGCAATTATTGGAACACACACGACATGCCAATATCCATCATGTGCACATGTGTTTTAGGAAATGTGCTCACTGATTAAAACCATGACACTCTCATCCTTGATCAGGCTCAATCCACTCTACATATAGTGCTACATGCCACATTATCCAATCAGTTTAACTTTTACTTTCCTTCCTTGGCATTGTAGTCACTTTTTGAATGTTCACTCAAAACAATCAACCCTTTTATCAACGATTTTTTGCTTAACGGACTATGAATTTACATGATTACGTCCATTGAAAATGTCAAATGGCGTTTTTATGGAAGTTTTTAGGAATAAATAGAAACATTTGTTGGTATATAAATAAATCAATGATTACAAAAAAAAGCACGTGGAGCTGAACAATGCAAAGAGCTTTCTGCTGTCTCTTCCCCCAACAATTTATTTGTTACCACTTTGGAGATTATGCATCTTTGTATCCCACAAATGAGAGTCATGTGATCCAAAGGAGCTTGAGCTCGTGTGTGCTTGATGAGGTGGGGAGAAATCAGAAATCAATGTGCATGGCTTGGCAATTATCCCAATAATATATAGAGATGTGGTCGTTGGTGAGTTAAGAGAAGGCGATTATTGTTACTGACAAGCCCAATTGGAGTTCCAAACACTGTTGGAAGACAAAGGAATTTGTTTATTTGTTTATGCTCCAAGAAATCACGATTCATGCAAAAAAAAACAAAGATTTATGGTCGCCCTAATAATGCGAAAACGTGGTACAATTTATACTCAACGCAATGTAATCGATTGGGAATTGTTTCCACATGTGTCTGATTTAATATGTACATAAGAAAGGGTGTTAAATCATTGGAGGAAATTTGAAAGAATTGTCCCACTTCGAATACCGCTCAAGTTGGGATCAACCTTGGAAAATATTAATCCAATTGTTTACAAATAGTACTTTTTTGTTCAATATTTACCAGGATTTTTAGCTCATGTTTAAAGGTTTACTATAAGAATTAAGTCATTTCTGGATTTAAATCCCTGCCTAAAATGTAGTCTACAAAATGTTTCATTGACTCTTGGAAATATATTTTTTTCTCAATTTAATTCTTACTATATTCAGTTTGTATAATTCCTTTCCACAAGGACACGATTACTAATGCAAACTGTTCCGAATGGCGTGATAATTCCTATTCCCATTTTTCGCAAATATTTTCCTGTGATCGCGGCAAAAGAAATGGATAAAGATAATAGGAAGGCGAAAGGGAAGAGTGGGAAAAAAACAAATGGAAGGAATTAGTGAAGATATAAATCCCTCTGAGGCGCTTGGCCTCAGCGCCGTAAGATTTAGTTGTTCAAAATTGCCTTGCAATAATTATTTATTGGGTCGTGTAAACAAATCTTGTGTTCTATTTCTTCGTATCGTTACATATTATACAGCTTGAGATCAAAATTGAGAATGGGAATATTGACTCGTATTTGTTCCCTCGTGCGATTTGTTAAATGTCACGGACCTTGTACTTTCTTGTAGATTGTCTGCCATGTAAATTCATAGCCCTACTGCATAGCCCTACTGCAGATTACGTTGAGGACGTGCTCTTCAATGTATTTGTTTATATATTCTTGCGTCAAGGCAGAATACTTCGTATAATATGCAGATCACTGGACGACTGATGGAAAGGCGAGCCTTTAGCGGGAGCTTTGAGCTGAAGTAGCTGAAAAGTGGAACACATTAATCTCATTATAATTTTTGATAGACTTCAGTACATATTTATGTATTTACATATTTGCATATTTGCCGAGATTACGTCCGTGCTGATTCGTTTCCAAATAAAAAAATATATGACAGGAGAAAAACTAATAAAGTGCTCAACAAATGCGTGGTTCATTTACTTTGTGCTTGAACAAGAAAAAAGTTTATGCCCACTGTCCACCTCTGCCTTTTCGCAATTGCAAATCTTTTATTGACCCTTCCGAATAACAACTAACAACCTAGCTCAACATTGTTCAGCATTGTTCAACATTGGTCAAGACTAAAGGCACGAAGAGAAGCAGGAGAATTTCTTTTCTCATGCGACACCCCAAGCAAATATTTGCTCTGCAAATGAAATGTTTGTCTACTAACGCAAGTAATTATTATTCTTGCTCAACCTGGGAGAAATTTTTAGAAAGGAGGACTTTTAAAAATAAATTAAGGAGACCTGGGAAGACCCGCTTATTAGCAAGCACAGTCAGTCTTGTGTTTTCAGACAATCAAATGTGAGCTTCTCTGTCCATGTCAAATGATCCGTGAAGGAGGTAATCCTGTAGACTCTAATCTCCAAACTCTGGCGGTGACCGTTCCTTCTTTAGCTGTTAAAGCTTTTTATTCTTGCGCAATATCCAAACAACTGTTTGTCATCACTTGAGAAGGACTAGAGGCCTTTTAGCTGTGGGGAGAAATGAGAAAGGCGTGGCTCGGGATGATCATCGCTGTATCAATAATTGTGTATGCAAATAGCTTGTCCTGTGGATTAATTGCAAATTAATGAGTGATAATTGTTTGCGCATGCCTTTACTCGGCTTGATTTCCTTGTGAGGTCCGCGACAAGGGAAAGTTCTCTTGGCCTTTTCACCTATCAACAATCCTTACCAATTCCCGTCCACACTCCATCTTCCATCTCAGACACAAGAGGCAGGGCTCAATAATTGATCCATTCATTTTGGTCGACAGTTTCTGCGATTCCTAATTGAAATTAGCATGGCTGGTTCTAAGCTCAAATTTAGGCAATAACACTGTGCCTTTGTTTATTTATAATTCTTTCACTGGCTCAGGAATGGATATTATTTTGCCCTGTATAGACATTATTGTTTTATGAGGTATGAGTATGACATTACTCCGTCGTACTGTATTTACTCTGTATTTGCTCTGTCGTCTCCGCAGTTTGGAAGAGTTTTCTTTCCTGCTTGCATATAAGCTACGGTTAAAGCACACAATACTATTGCCTCGTAGTGAATAAACTGTTTTGCTTTTGCAGCTTTGCCATATTTTATCCTCTTGCCAGGCGTAATCAGAAGGAAAAAACAGAAAAAACAGATTATATAGTGATAGAAGAAGCTATATAATGTACTTATTTGTTCATATGCAACATGCGTAGGTATACAAATACATACTTTGGTGACTGAACTGACACATTTATGGGGTAATAATATCATTGCCTCTTCCCCTATTCACTTTTGCGTGTACGAAACACTGGGACAGTTTATTTTACGGATTTACAGCAAATGTATTTCCTGTGTGCGCCTTCCTAAACAGTTTCAAGTGCTGTAATAATAATATTCTCATCTACAACTGCCGTTAAGAGCTCGGAAAAACAAGAGACAAAAATTGTTAGCGTGTTTGGGAGCGGAAAATAATCAAAATTCGCACATGTACACCCATGCACCCTCGGCACAAAAACATATCAAAATTGAGGTTTGCAGTGAAATGGTTTGGAAGCTATATTTATGTCCTACTAGGCTCGTTTGGGAAGATAAATCTTCTTTTTTGCTGTCGTATTTTCAATCCCGCAAAATGGTTTGTGTACGGGTTCACCCATGCCAGCACAAATCCTGGTAGGCCTCTGACTTTCCCAAAAACTTGTGTTCACACCTTGGCACGTTTGTGTGTTTCCCCCCAATAAGAAAAAACTGATCATGCATGCAGTTCGTGTGTTCTCTGGGGAAGCTTAATTGCTCGATGTCTCCTAAAAACGTCGATGAGAACATTTATGTGCCATACAAACTTTTTTAGGTGCAGGGAAAAAATGAACTTCCGCGTGCATTGGCAGTAATTATCGGGTCAACAGTGTGCAGAGATTTTGATGGACTCGTCAACAAAAGGATATACATATAATAAATAAAATTCGGGAGAAAAGCTTGAAGTCAGATGTGTGAGAAGACTTCCAAAGAAGGCATCAGGACTGTCTTGTGTCGCTCAGCATTCGTGCAAGGATTCCAAAATCTTAAATTTCTTCTTAAATTTTCCCTAGCCATACCTTTGTCCCCCTCACAATTTCCCACAAGGGCATTTCGTTGCCGTAATGTTCAAGAAATAGCCCGTCAATAATACCTTCTTACCTTTTGGGAAGCTAATTACAAGTAATATGAGTGTGACCATTAACCATTACCAATCTGCTTAATTCAGTTACTTGAAAAATAACTTTCCCCACAAGCCAAACTGTGTTTTTTAAAAGAATCAGTTTAATTAATAATTAAATATTCCTCATTATTTGATCTGGTATGTTCCAAATGCCTTTCAGGAGTTCTTGTTCTATTCGCGCGTGTAAGGTAGACATTCGTTCAGAATTCAGACAAGGCTTTACTCATATGTACGTATTTTTTTATGCTCGCCTCTTACCATAACGTCAACCCCGCAGTCACGCTCACTCACGATGAGCGATGGAAGAGGAATTTAGTGGGGAATAAAACAATGAGTACGTAATACTAATAATTTTTTTTAGAAAAGTGAAGGCAATTAACAATGCTGGTAGAGCATTTTTTGTTCCAATTAAGTCGATCATTAAAGTTTTTGAGATGACCTTTTGCTATCCTAGAATTTTTCCCTGAAACGCTGTAAATATTGCCTTTTCAATTCTCTTGTAAATCGTTAACGAGCTTGTCCTTCATTTCCCCGCCTTCATCTGGCTCATTTTGCTCAATAAAAGTTGATAAAACTAATTAATTACAAGTTTAATAACTCCACAATGGCTTCTGGCTACTCTTGCTTCCATCATATGTTTTTTCCTTGCCCGTACACCTCTGTAAAAGATTACACATTGTTGAAGACAAGGAGAGAAAAATATTACACATAAAAGGGGATTTTTTACATTAAGAATAAAACAACGTTAGCAAAAAATGTTTTTCGCTTATGAACAAAGCGCTAAGGAACCTGGGCTTTTTTGGACAGCAAAATGATGACACAACAGTTGGACTGGTCTGCTCTGGCCGCTCTTTTCACCAACAATCCTACTCATTTCAAAGTTGTGGGCAAGGAAAGAGATGGGAAACTCTGTTTGCTTTAGTTAGGAATTTATACAAAACTAAAGATTGTATGGATGGACGAGCGAGACAAGTTCCCTGCCAACCTGCCAAATCCATCTCGCATGCTTCTCCCTGCGGGTGTCGATTTTAAGGGTGCCGAAAGGATTGGAGAGACAAGGCTTCTGCCCAAACATTTTATCCTTGACTCAAAAATATTTACTCTGGCATCTTTAATTTCACGTAAAAAAGATGTCAAATACGACGTTTAATATGTGTACAACCAAAACTGAGGTTATAAAAGATGGAAAGAGTCACGTGATGGGTTTCTGCGCTAATTATGGAGGTTCCAGGAAAAGGAGGCTGTCCCTCATTGGAAAGGGTGCGATTACCATCACGTGTAATCACGTATTTACGCACGCTAAAAATAAGAGATTACGCAATTCGTCCATATTTACATGGATTTACATGTAACATAATAATAATAATAGTACACAGGAGTATAAAAAATGCCCATGGAGTTTATTTTTAACTCATTCATTCACGCTATGAGAAATGATGATTTCTCCTTTATTTAAGCCTTTAAATTGTTTACTCATCTGCCTACTTGCATTTCCCTGCACACATTTTTTCTGCTACATCTGATGATGTTATGGTCTTCTGGAATTCGTTGTCTCATTGCGATCTGTGAGGATGGGAAAGAGATTTTCAGAGGATTGCGAACTGGAAAATTTTGGAGGAGCTGGATTTGGATTTGGATTTGATTCTTGATTGCCGTCCGTCAGCCGTCGTTGGCGGAGTGAGTTGTTCAAACTCCTCAAATCCTAGCATTTTGCATTGTCATAATAATCTTATTCTTTTCATCGGGAGGAATAAGATGAAATCTCTGGGCTGTCGGCCTCCTCTCTTTGTCTCTCTGGATTTTAAGTATGAAATGTAATCTCCTTGGATTGAAGAATCCACCTGCTGCTCCCAACTCGAGGCTTGTGTGGATGGACATGAAGGGCATTAGTAAATCCGTGCTAATAAATGAAAAGTGTGTCTGTGTGTGTACATTTATGACTACTCGCATTGTATGTATATACATATAGATATTACGTCTATCCCGTCTATTGTTGGTAGCTCCTTCTGTACTGAAAAATATAGCAGACTTCCTGCACGTAGAAACAGTCACATTAAGTATGTACGCCCTCCGCATTACTTGAGTTGGAATCTCAAGCAATGGGAATATTTTAGATGGACAAATAAATAAAAAAGTCGTGGGAAAGAGGTCACTTCTTACATTTTTACAATCCATTTTTTCTTTTCCTTTTCATATTTTTTAATGCTTATTTTTGTATGGTAAACCTTTGAATTAGCGTCATACTTGAAGGAGGAGAAAAATGTAGTGGAAGAACAATGGGAATAAAAAAGGTTCTGGGACGCAACACCTAGATTATTGCCGTGTGTGTGTAAAAACACCTGTAATTAACATTTATCCCCGTAGCATTAGCTCAATGTAGAGGCAAATATGCCTCCCAGTTTTATTTGGACGGCACAGCTTTCTCTCATTCTCATTCTGACCCTGAGAGCAGCAACGTTTGTTCTTGCTGGTCTCACAACAACCCACAAATTTTGCGTCAAATTGATGGTTTCAAGAAACTAAAAAATGGCTAGGAATTTGCTCCCAAGTATTAGCTGCGATATTTTGTTTGGATTGTATGCAACTGCCAATTGCATTCGAGTGAAGGTATATAATGTATAATATAATAAAGGAAATGTATCTCATGAGTATATAAGGCTGCGTATTTGACGGAGGATATGGATCCTTCCATCATTGTTTTCTTCCAAGTTGAAACCAGATTCACTTTTTTCATTTTTTTTCTCTCATCTACCTACCAGATTGCGTGTCAGGTGTCACATCTCGGATTAGATATGTCTCTCTCTCTCGTAGGGACGCGTGACAATTCACTGTTACGCCTGTCAAGCTTATTAATTTCCCACGAGTCCCCCATCGCCCATCGCCCATCGCCCATCGCCCATCACTCGCACTCGCACTCGCAAAGTCTTGTGGATGGAGACAAAATGTGGATGGGATGCGAGGGGAACATTCTCCCTCAAATTCTCATTATGATCTTCATCACGAGCTTCCTTCAGCATTTGAGGGGTCTTCTCATCTTCTGATGTCCCTGCAGCCACACATTGCTATCGTTGTCTCACAGAGTACAGAGGCGGTCCCCTCACAACCTCACAACCAGAAATTGATACGAAAAAGGCGCAAGTCATTCTTATATCATGTATGCATGACACTCTGCGTATTTTGTGACTGTGTTCATGTGAAATAGCCTGGAATTGAGTGTGTCCTACGCACTCTCCGTCTTCCCATGAATATCTTTGTGACTCTCCAAATCGCACATGTAAACCGTGGCTTCCTTTTGGCCTCAAAAAATCAGGACGAGTTGAAAAAACTAACTTGAACACAAGTAAAAATGGGGGGGGGGAAGAGCCTCTCTTGTCTCACACTCACAATCTTCTTCCACTTATCACATTTCCTTTGACAACAAGCATTCTCATTATGCACGCCTTTAATGCAGTAATGAGCGTGTATCAACCATCTAGGGACCGTCTGGGTGCAAAATAAAATGCAACAAGTAAAGCAAAAGGGTCCAAATGTAATGAATAATGATAGGGACACTTGTAGATCAATCACTGAGCTGAGGCATGGACATGTCCGAAAATATCATTTTTGTTGGCTGCTTCGCTTCAAAAATGGTCGAAAAGGACATGATGAGGAGTGATTTAACATTTGATGGCAGTAGAGAGTCCGAGAGAGTGGACAGAGCAAGAGGTTTGACAGAGAAAAGGTTAGAGGAGTTTGTTGCTTTGGAGCGAGCAACGGGGGCTTTGGGTTCACCTACGAAATGTGGGTTATGCATGGTAGGAGAGCATTACATGTGTCATTATTGGTGTGATGTCATGTCCACTGCCGTCCCAAGTTTTGCGTGACATGTCATTTTGCGTGGAAAATGATGTGGACGTAATTTACCGGCAAATTGACTACCATGAGAAGCATAAGGGATTTTTTACGCCCAATCATTTCATGTGGCATCGTGGGATGGACGCTCTTGGAAGAGAAAAGTGGTGTCTTTCAATCACGCAGGAAAGGTGTGTTGGGAAAAGTGTGGCTTGAATGTGACAGATTTGTTTCTTTGGATGGGATTACAGATTCCTTTCTCAATTCCTTTGATGAATTGCTAAAGACTTGAAGACTCAGGATGGGCAATTCCAACTCGACGCATTCTGGCCAGACGCCAGTGCAATGGTCCCAGTCCCTGGACCCGCCCGACAGTCGGAATCGCATGAAGAAGGGCTACTTCCCCCCGAGGCACTACATCGGCCATGCCAACGGAGGGCTCGTCCCTCCGCAGAAGGTCCTCCCCACAGTGAATCCGGCGGAGGAAGCCCGAAGACTGAAGCCAACTTCCAATGGGGCCATCCTCCACATGGGCGGCACCATCTCCGGGAGGAAGTTGCAACAACTTAGCGAGCTTGAACTCGGACCGGCGGACGAGGACGGGGCTTCCCCCGAGAGCTTAGCACGTCCAGGCCGCAGCCGCCATCTGAGTGCGTCCTCCGTGATTCACCATCAGTCCGGCCCCACGGACTCTGAAATCAATGGGTCCACGCCCAATCTCTCCTCCACGGAATTCAACGAGCAGGCGGGGGACTTCGCTCGACGGAGTCAAAGGTCCATCAGCGGTCACACCATCAACTTCGAGAAGGGAAGCGTGAAGGGCGGAAGTGGAGGGCGAGATTACGACAGCGAGCCGGACATGCGCGATGGAGCGGAGGACTCCCACCAAGACTCCCCCGACCGCTCCGTCTCCCCCGCCCCCAACTCCTTCACGCTCATCAGCGAGAGTCCGGCCAAGAAGCAAATCCGGACGAAGAAGAAGTACCAAGCCCCGCCCCCGC
>JAQGBT010004772.1:0-15750 GCA_034698585.1 Disparrhopalites patrizii
TGTTTTTCTCTTTATTATTTTCTCTCTGTTTTTCTCTTTATTATTTTCTCTCTGTTTTTCTCTTTATTATTTTCTCTCTGTTTTTCTCTTTATTATTTTCTCTAGTATGTTCCTCTGTTTCTCTATTTCTCCATATTTTTCTCTATTTATCTTTGCTTTTCCCTTCTTTTTGTCTCTATTTCTTCCCTATTTTTCTCCGTCTATATCTGTATATACTTTCCCTTTTTTCGATTTTTCTCTTTCCCTCCAATTTCTTCATCTCTTCCTTCCATATCTGTGTTCCTTTTTTAATTCTTTCGGGACTCTCCTTATCCCCTTGTAGTTAAAATATTCCCACCAAAACCTGAGCAACTACTTCAAAGTAGAAGACAGAAGTGCCTCTCACACTTTTCCTTTCAAAAAAATGTAGTGACAGCAAAATAAAGCAACAATATCCTCCTTACAATGAAATATCTTTCCCACAGTCACAGTAAGTGCGTGTGTGAGAGAAGGAATTGATAATTTATTGGATGTCTATGTGCTGGTGGCATATTACTCTTCCGAAGCTCTATCCTTTTGACTTGCTTCCAATGATTATTTCCCCCTCTTTTTTTTTTCTATTACTCCCATTCTCCTTATTTATTAGCCACGCACTTAATAAATAGTGGCCATTGCGCACACAACATTTTTTACAGTTTCCTCTCTGTGTGTGCCATCGCAAGAGAAAGCCATTGTTGGGATGACCACACACGGGAGCATGTACAGATATTCACCAATAGATTTTAAATGGGTGATTGTGCATGTGGGGCTTTGATTGTTATTGCTCCTTATGTAATTGGATGCGTCTCCTCCTCCTTTGTTGCCGTGTGGTGGGACGAGTCAATATAAATTATTTGGGATTATTATTATATATATTTTTTTTCATAAGTTACATGTCAAGGTTTATTAGTTGGGAGATGATTTAGTGCAATATTCTTGGATTGGTAGAAATATATTGGGAATTCTTGTACAGAAAAAGGGGTAATATCATTGCATTGATGGGAAAAGATGGTGAGGAGTCAATCATATGCATTTTTTTATGAACGTCGTCCATCCTCTTTCCAGCTTGACCTGTTTTCATAATTTTTTTTATTTACTCATGCAAAAGGTTTTTTTTTATTATTGTAGAAAAGTTTTATTGCCGTTTTAAGCTTTGTAATTTGTTGTAGTTAACGTATTTTTAATTTAATTTTAATTTCTTTGGACTTTTATTGCTTTTTCAAATGCTTCCATATTTTTATAAATAATATGCATTTATTTATGTATAGTATATGTACATGGTGTATAGTATATGTATAGTGTATGGTACAGGGTGTATAGTATGTGTATAGTATGTGTCTAATAGTTTTAAATAGTTTTTTGGGACTTCTGAATTGTGCTTTATTCTTTATCTAATTTGTTGATTTTTGTTCTTTTTTTTCATATTTTCCTCTGGATTTTCGTTGGATCTTTGTTTTCGAATTTTCTTCCGATTTTCCTTGGATTTTTGTACCAATTTTTCCCTGCGGATGTTTTGCTACTGTTGAGCAGGTATGAACATTAAACAAATTAAATGTCACAAAATACGCATAAAACGAGAGAATTATGTACCAAATACACAAATAAGAAATAGAAAAAGAAAATAGACAGAAAATGCATAAAATACGAAAAATATACAGCAAATGCGAAGAAAATTGAAAAATATGCCTAAAGTACTAAAAATATACAAAAAAAACGAAGAAAATGCATAAAATAGTAAAAATAGACAAAAAATACAAAGAAAGTATGATAAATTAATTATTTGTCCATCATCAAATATGAACATACATACAGAATGCTGCGTGGCTATGATCAGATTTGCTTTCCATCGCAAAAATGTCATCGAACCCCATAAAAAATACGTTTGTGCGTAATTTAATTAATAATACACCTTTTCTACTCATAATGCAATTAATTACGGTCTGCGTGTCCCGTTAATATTAATTATGATTAAAAATCAGGATAATTTCACCTCTAAAAATTGCCTCTGACCCTCATAATGTTATCTCTTTCCCATTTTGTCATTGACGTTGATTTCACTGGCGTTTTATCACCTTTTCCCTAGATATCTTCCTCTGTCAATATTGGGAGAAGAATATTGAGAAACAAAAGAAAATGTCGTACCAAGCGGAGTAAAGAGTTTTTTGAGAAAAAAAGAAAAAAAAATGTTGAAAATGTGAAGAAAAAATTGTATGCACCCTGAACGCTGTAATAATGCCTTTGGTAATTATAGCCTCATGCAATGTAAAGTGCATGCATGCACACACGCTGAAATGGTAGAAAAAAAAAACTGGTCAACACATTGTTTGTTTCATTGATGGGATGATTATTATTACGAAAAAAAAATAATGATTTTTTTAAAGAAAAAAAATGGGATGCTTCATCCATTAATGCAATGATCCAGTCGTTATATTTAAATGGGAATATGAGCCCCCACAATTTTTAACATTGCCAATTTCCCTTTTGGGGGAAAATAAGCAATTTTCAAATATTTGTTTAAAAAAAATTCCAAAATCTCGAGGGCAAGATGATAGCGTGAGTTGATGGAGTAATTTAATTTTTTTGGTCAATAATATTATTATTTTTTTTTTAAATTGCCTCACTGCACAAAAGTAAAAGTGCAGTAATTTAGTTATGCAAATATTGCTATTGATTCCAAATAATGCACCTTCCAATTTTGATGGTTGGATCTGGGCCAATTTTTTTTGCTTCTCTTTTGAAAAATTTGTTATATGACTTAATTATTTTTGGCATTTTTCTCCCTAAAATTGGAAGGGCGGAGTCCCACGAAATTGGAGCTCACGTCAAGAAAATTATTTTTTTCACTATTTTAAACAGATCACGCAAAATCAATGGTTGATTGACGTTTTTTTTTTCTTAATGGAAAAAAGGGCAGTGCCTGTCATGAATATTCCTTTTTTGATATTGAAAATGTAAACGAGCTAGGAGGCAAAAATGTCAGAAATTTTTGTACGTCTTCCAAATTTCACAAAAAAAAACCCTTCACAAAAGTGATGAAATTCTCCCCCAAAAAATGGCATAACCGCCTCCTTTCGTTAAATAATTCAAATTTAGCAACAAGTTTCAAATGTCGACAATTCCACCGCCAAAAAAAAAAAATCTTAAAAAGATATTTCCGGTCAAGCACCATTTCACATTGGGTGGCACAGACATTAAGGATAAGGTTAAATGTGGGTCTTGCTCAAGTCAAAGTCACTTAATTAGCGAAAGAGCCCAGAAATGTCATCAAAAGAGCCTCCAAAAGAGTGAAAAGATATACCGTTAAGCACGCGCTTGTGTGTGTTCCCTTTTTTGCATAATAAACTCATTTATTTACTTTTTTTAACTTGTCAAAACCGTTTGCACGTGTTAACCATAAGAGAGAGAGATGCGGAACTGTAAAGGGGGTTTTTTCCCTTGTGGTATCTCCATAGTCATAACAAAGGCCGTTGACCAAAATACATACCAAGTGTATGGCGGGGTGTGAAGATTTATACGTCCTGTATAATTATTAGTATGTACGGAAGGTGGCAAAATTGCATCGTCAATATGCACAGGATAAAATGAGAAAGAGTGGTACAATGCAAAATTTAGAGAGAGACAGAGAGAGAGAGAGGCACGTAAAGAAATAAATAGAGAAGTGGGAGCAGTATAACAATTGGACAAAGAGAAAAAAATGGAAATGAAGACAGAAAGAGAAAAATGGGAAATAGAGGAAGAAAGAAAAAAAGGGAAATAGAAGAAAGAGTGATCGGTAGCAAAAGAGAGCGAAGAAAAATGAGAGAGAAGTAGAGAAAGAAAGATAGAGCGAGAAAGAAAAAGGAGAAAAATCAAGAGAGAGAAAGGGGCAACAAGAGGCAAATTGAGTAAAACAGAAAGTCGTCGAAAGAGAGAGAAGAAAGAAGGAAATACGGAGAAAAGAAGAAGAAAGCAATGGAGAGACACAGACAGAAATAAAGTTGGAGAGACAGCAGTAGTGAAAGAGAGAGGGAGAGAGAGGGAGAGAGGAGAAAGAAATAGAATGCGTGATAGAGAAAGAGAAATGGAGAGAAAAAGAAAATGAAGAGAGAGAGATTAAGCGAGAGTAAAATAGAGAGACGGAAATCAAGAGAAAGAGAAAATAAAATAGAGAGAGACAGAGAGAAAGAAATCAAAAGAGAGAGAGAGAAAGAAAGAGTAAAACAGAGAGAGAGACAAAGAGAGCAATAGAGAGAGAGACAAAGAGAGCAATAGAGAGAGAGACAAAGAGAGCAATAGAGAGAAGTATGGAAAGATGAAATAGAAATAGAGGGAAAGAGAGACAGAAAGAGACATAGCAATAGAGAAGAGAGAGAGACATAGAGAGAGAAAGAGAGAGCAAGAGAGAGAGAAAGAGAGAGAAATAGAGAAAAATAGAGAAAAATAGAGAAAAATAGAGAAAAATAGAGAAAAATAGAGAAAGAGAAATAGAGAGCAAGAGAGAAAAATAGAGAGAAAGAGAGAAAAATAGAGAGAACGAGGAAGAAGAATTGAAAGAGTGAAATGGAGAGGGAAAGAGGAGGAAATAAAGAGAACTAAGAAATGAAATAGAAACAGGTAGAAAAAGGAGAGAAAGGCAGTGAGAGATAGAAGAAAGAAAATAGAGAGAGAACGATGCAAAATAATTGCTATTGCAATCGTAAGAACATGTGTTATTTAAACCTCTTTAATTACAAAGGATGTGCTCATTCCGCTATATTTACATACTCCTTCCACGTAACACATATAAGGTTAAATCCTGCCCAGGCACACACACCTAGAGTCCTGTGCCTAATTACAAAGTACACGTAATTAGACATGATGATGAGTGAATGTTCGTCTTGAACGGCCATGTGTGAGGATAACGGAGACCCCTGCATCCATATGTATGACAATGCCCCGTATTTGTTAGAAGTGCTAATACTGCTCGTACAGCCATTAAAAACTTTTTTTTTGTACGTTGTTGAGCAATCATGATTATCATCATGGGGTTATTAGTAGCCTCACCAAAAATGGATGGTGATGAAAACAAAAAGGGAAAATGGTATTTTTTGAGGGTGAAGGAATGTAGGAAATTGTATAAGAAATGAGAATAAAAAAAATCTCAAAGGGAAGGAAAAAACTGGGATGGAATTAATGTGAGGGAGAGAGAGAAAATTATAGGAATTATTTAATTCTCAGCTCCTCTTTGGCCACATGCCGCCGTACATACTTAATAGGAATACATGTGTATTTGTGTAACTCAGAAGAAGTGCCTTTTGAATTTTAACTCATAACATTTATGTTTTTAATCCTTTTCTTGGGACCACCGCCATTAAAACATTTACGGCTCCTTTTGTTTCACTTTTTCTTCTTGTTTCATGTCGAAGACTTTTTCAGTTCCTCCAATTTTGATGGTGTTTTGCAAATTAAATAAGCTTTTCCACTGTTTTCGCTTTGAGCTAAAAAGAGACATTTCCCTCTTATGACGACCTGTACTTTACTGTGAATATAACGCATAGGTCGAATATGCTAAAAAAATGAATAGAAGAGATTAGATTAGATAAAAATAAAGCAGAAGACATGCATATTTAAAAGGGAAAATAACTAGAAAAAATCGCTGGCCACTGGCCATCTACCTCCGTGTGGAAAAACCACAAGTGGAAAGCAATCCTTTACTTTCGCGCTCAAATTACATGGAATTCTGCAGAAAATAAAAGGGAATCAGAGAGACAGAATGTCAAAATCAAGACATATAAATATAGCACAAGAAGGAGAAGCAATCGCACAGAGTCGGTAAACAAGGGAGAAAAAGTGAATTAGGGAAAATATAGAAGACCAAAAGAGAGAATTAGAGAGAAAGAAGACCAAAAGAAAGAATGAGAGAGATATAACAGACTGAAAGAGAGACTTAGAGAGAAATACGATACCGAAAGAGAAAATGATAATGAATAAGAGATCGAAAGAGAGATTTAAAGAGAAATAAAGACCGAAAGAAAGAATTATAGAGAAATAAGAGACCAAAAGAAAGAATGAGAGAAAAATATGAGACCGAAAGAGAGAAGAAAAGATAGAAAGAAATAGAGAGAGAGAATAAAACAAAAAAGAAAGAGAAATAGAGAGAGAAAATAAAACAAAAAAAGGGAAAGAGAGCAAAAAAAGAAAAAAGAAAGAGAGAGAGAGAGTAAAAAAGGAAGAAAAAAGAAAGAAAGAGAGTAAAAAAGAAAAAGAAAGAGAGAGAGTAAAAAAGAAGAAAAGGAAAGAGAGAGAGAGAGTAAAAAAAGAAGAAAAAAAAGAAAGAGTGAGAGAGAGAGTAACAAAGAAGAAAAAAGAAAGAAAGAGAGAGAGAGTAAAAAAAGAAAAAAAGAAAGAGAGAGAGTAACAAAGAAGAAAAAAGAAAGAAAGAGAGAGAGAGAGTAAAAAAAGAAGAAAAAAAAGAAAGAGAGAGAGAGAGAGTAAAAAAGGAGAAAAGAGATTTAACAAGAGATAAAGAGAGTAAAATAAAGGGAGAAAGAACAGGAGAGACGGTTGGAGAGGAAACGAAAGAAGGACAGACAGAGAGGGAGAGACAGAGAGAGAGAGAGAAAAGAGAGAGACGAAAGAGAGTCAGAGCCAGACAAAGACTATTAAAAGCACCAAGAAACGCCACTGTCAGCTGGCGTGTCCCAATTCCCAAGAGGCAATGCACCCACAACTGCATTCATGCTCTACCAGCACCCATACATAAGATTTTGTAATAAAATATTAAAAAATAGTAGACAGGCAAAATTGACCACAGGACGTGCCTCCATTAAATCATGCATTGACTTCATTACAGCCCTCCTCCGCCTCTTTAGAAAATAACAGCCTATCACACCTGTTCAGAATGAAATTAAAAGTTCATTCATTCTCCCCCTTCCCTATATTTATACACACATGCATGATGACAAAATAAAATTCCCGTTCCTATGCATTACACAATTTGAAATTTAGTTCCTGGGATAAAAAAAAAAAGTGGGATTCCGCCTTGATTTAGTAATACAACAATACAAGAAATAAGGTGAAAATCAATGGAACAATGACAAGGTGACACAAGAGGAAATGCACCACACGTGTGGATCCAATTTTTCCCATTTAAGAGAAAACATATTTTTTAAATGGATTTTTTCTAAATTAATTATCTGCAGTAGGTTATTGGATCATTTCCTTCTTTTTGTAAGTTTTCATTCATTCCAAAAAGGCATTTTTCTTCCAAAGAAATACAGGATACTTGGAACACTTGCAAACGAATATTTCCAAAGAAATACGGGATTTTTTTGGGGGTACAATACGTGCCTTTTACACACGACAAAATTCTCCCGATTCAAAAATTAGCGCGTACATACAAGTCATGAAGATAATTTTTCCTCCCTTAAAAAAACAAAAACTTCCCTATTACATAAAACGAAATTTTTGTGCCTTCCAATAAATAATAATTACAGGTTGAGGCAAGCCTTAAATTTTTCCGAAGAAAAACTGTTACAAAATCTCTTTAAAGGGCTTCATCATTTTTGGGAAATTGTTGAAAGAGCTTTTTTTTTACAAGTTTCCCTCTCTATGCCATTTATTTTTATACCAAAAAAATCTCCACTTTTCCCACCAAAATAAAACATGTCTTCCTTTTTGAAGGAAAAACAAGATGGGAGGTGTGGGGCAATTTTAAAAAGGAGGCGCCAGTTAAAGAAAAAAAGGAAAGGAAGATTTCAGTGAGGAGAGACAAGAGTCAATTTTAACCACGAATTATCCATTAAAAAGAGTTTAACCACACACACATAACCCATTTTTATTGTGGTAACAAAATAATTAATATTGTTGTACATTCCTTAGTAGCTCGGCCAGGAGGACTGCCCTTATACGTGCATATACTATGGGTATCCTTATAGAAGAAATAAGTCGTGCTATATGTATTATATAAGGCAGACATCTCCGTTGGCTTCCCAGGCAAAAGGGTTAAAGGGATTTTGTAATGTCCCTGGTTCATGTCCATTTGCTAATTGTGTCTAACAATGGGTGCATATGTATATGTACTTGTATGCATTTTTGTAGGCAATTCATTACTGATCATATTTTCTGAGAAATATTTAATAGAGTAATTCCCGTCATAATATTTTTGGTGGCTTAAGTAACAATAAAATAAGCAATTAAATATAATGGAAACAAATAAAATAAAAGAAGCACAGGAATGTAAGAAGGAATTTAAATTTGTGCAGACAATATTTGTACATTTATTGTGGGATTTTTGTGCATAGCAAAAACAGAGAGACAATTCAACAAAAATTGGAGAGACAATTCAACCAAATACATAGTGAGACAATTCAATAAAAATGGAGAGAAAATTCAACAAAAATAGAGAGACAATTCAATAAAAATAAAGACTTGATTCAATAAAAATAGAGAGACGATTCAACAAAAATAAAGAGAAAATTCAATAAAAATAGAGACAAAATTCAATAAAAATAGAGACAAAATTCATTAAAAATGGAGAGAAAATTCAACAAAAATATAGAGAAAAATCAATAAAAACAGAGAAAAAATTCAACAAAACTAAAGAGAAAATTCAACAAAAATACAGAGAAATCAATAAAAACAGAGAAAAATTTCAACAAAAATAGAGATAAAATCAATAAAAATAGAGAGAAAATCAATAATAATAGAGACAATTTAACAAAAATAGAGAGACAATTCAACAAAACTAGAGAGAAAATTCAACAAAAATAGAGAGAAAATTCAAAAAAAAAATACAGAGAATTGGCAAGAGAGAGCGAGAGAGAAGAACTTCAAAAGGATTAAAAACGGATATCCTCAGAGAGAAACGGAAAAAGAGAGAAATCGAGAGAAAAAGTGAGCATGAAAACGTAAAAATGAGTCAAAAACGTTGACCTATAAAGCCTCTCTTGTCATTTTTTTCAACCCTTTTGTGCCAAACCACATCCTATTTATAGAATAAAAAACATCCATATAGTCCATATCTTCTAGATATGATGAATGACGATGATCCCCACTTGATATCATTATGAAGAAGATGTACAAAGATGAATCTTCAGGGGGAAAGGGAGAGTCATTTTTTGTGGACTAACAAATGGGATGCAGGAAATGGAGTCAAAAGAAAGGAAGTGTACTTATTATGTACATATATGTATACTTGCGGTATATAAAATACGAAAAATAAACTACAAGTATTATATATAGTGTGGAAGAGAATCGCGTATAGAATAAAATGCACGCGATTTATCTCACGTTTTATGGGAGACTTTTGAATGTGATGTGACGAATCGGGAGGGAAAACAAAACAAAAAGTGTGTACCTTGTCAAAATGTATTTTCTTTTATTATGTTGTTATAACGCAATTTTCTGCATGTGGCATGCTTTTTTGGTCGAGATTCCTTTTCTATATTTAGTTACTTTATATTTTTCTATATCTTGTTGTCTCTGTTAAATATTGTAGTATTACAATAATTTATATTGCGGTATAACATTATTTATATTATCTCTTGTGAGGCATCTCCTTCTTCCGGATTCTGTGTGATTCGCATTATTATTTACTTTTTTGAATTTTGTAAATTGTGGCTTTCCCCGGGGAAATTTAATTTCTTTTGGACACGTTTCTTCATGTTGAAATTCTATAAATAGGGAAACAAAAAATCATAGAAATGTCGTTCTTGGTCCAATTTCAATATAATTATTTGAAAAATGGAACAGGCGAGATTTTATTATTTAAATGTTATTAAGTATTTAAGTGAGATTTTAACAAATATTTGCTTTTTCAAATGACAAAAATTACAAAAAATATACGCAAACAAAGAAGAAAAAGAGAAAAAATAAAGAAAAACGTAAAAAAGAGAGAAAATTAAGGAAAAAATTAAGAAAAAGAGAAAACATGAAATAAAAAACTCAGGAAAAGGGAAAAAATGAAAGAAAAAAATTAAGAAAAGGAAAATATGATTGCAAAAAATTAAGAAAAGGAAAATATGATTGCAAAAAATCAAGGAAAAGATTAAAAAATACAGAAGGAAAATGGCGAGAAATATGGAAATTATATCACTGGAGTTTTCACCTGTCATAAAATGAGATAAGTTTTCCGTCAAAAAATTAGAGAGAGAAAAATATCAAATTATGTACAAATGTACAAGAAAAAAACTAGTTTTTTGTTCCAAAAAATACGGGTGGCAGTGTCTGCTACAGAGGCGCAAAAAAATAACCAAAAAAAAATTTACGGTGCATTCCCTCACGTAGATTGTATTAATTAAATTATAAGCTGATATCTCACTCTCTGATGATTTGCTCCTCATCACTGCCCATAGTAATTACGTCTCTGTATTCATTCTCGCTCTTTCTCTCTCTCTCTTTCTCTTCTGTTTCTCTCTCATTTTGCCCATGAGAGCTCATTCAAATCTCCTCAATTAGCCCACGCATTGAGTGTGAATGCCAAACGTACATTTTTTTTAAATATTTAAATCCCTTTGAAACCACTGAAAAAAATGAATGAAGAAATCCTCTCATTTTTCTTCATGGTCAAGCCCAAATAATTAAGTGCATTCCTTTTTTTTATTATCACCCAAAAAAACTTACTAAATACAGGATTAATTTTTGTGGATTTTTTAAAATGCCAATTAGTTAATAATTAGCCCATCTTTTTCGTAAGATCCACCGAATTTTTCGGGCTTGATTGAATTCCTTCGGCATGAAACAAATAAGCAAGGCATTTCCTAATTTTTTATTTATTTTTTTACATTTTTTATAAGATACAGGTCGTGATAGGTTGATTTTCCCCGCCCCTTTTCACATTAAATAATGTTTCGACAACACACATCACATCCCGGCTTGGTTGAGGCTTTTTGGGAAGCGTTTTAATGTTAATTTTTTAATTATGACAACTTCACATTGGTATACATAATGCCACCCGAAATACTCATTTAAATGGGGAATTAAAGGGCGGGGAAATTAAAAATTCAGAAAATACAAGAAGCGGGGATTTTGTAAGAAAATTAATGAAAAAAGTGTATTCAAAAACGGGATAATTAAGAAAATGAAGAAAGACGAAAAATGTTGGTGCCTCCAAGGAATTTCCAGCTCACTGATGAGCCTTTTTTAATTGCCACCGCAAATAGTTGGGAAGTTTTTCTCCATGCAAAAGGAAGCTTGATTAAATCCATTCACGGAGTAAAAATACAGAATTTATTCTCTCGCGCCTTTTCTTTCCTGGAACAAAACTGAATGTACCTGCAATTAACGAAAATGGACAAAAAGATTCACACGGAGTCAGAGAGATAGAAAATCCCACCTTTCCTTCTGGACTTCGGGTGACTGAGAATTTTTTTTTTTGTAATCAAACAATAAGGAAAGGAAGAAAAGATTTAATTAAGGAGAATCAACAGTCCCAGAATGGGACAAGGGAAACAACAATGTAAGGATTATTACATTGTGAATGAACTCTGTCTAATGTAAGAAATGTGACCATGTGGATTTTCCAAGGGTTTGGAGGGAGTTTCTCCTCCCTTTTCCCCTCTCGGTTTCTTTGGATTCGTTAAGCAAATTATTTTTTAATTGCAATTCCAATCATTTTTAAGGGTTATTACATATCTTGGGCATTTTACTTCATTTGATTGGAATAAATTCGTAGGAAATCACAACTAATTAGACATGGACGGGGTGAGGAGCAGTTTCGAGCGAGAAAAGTCTTGAGGTGGGGATAAAAATTTTCTCTCTGGAATGTAGTAAAGTGAATGCGAAGGGGAATTGACAGAGATGGAGCGGAACACACAATGAAATATAATTATGAATTAAGATAGAAAGGGGAAATAAATGGGGGAGAATGAGAGAGGCAGACCGAGACAAACTTGTAAAGCGAATATAAAGGGAAAGAGAGAGAAATAGATGCAATAGAGCAACAAGAGAGAGAAAGACAGGAGAGAGAGAAAATAGAAAGAGAGCAACAAGAAAGAAATAGAGAGGAGAGAGAGAGAAAGGGCAAAGAGAGAGAATAGAAAGAGAGCAATAAGAGAGAAATAGAGAGGAGAGAGAGAGAGAGAAAATAGAAGGAGAGAGAGAGAGAGAAAATAGAAGGAGAGCAACAGGACAGAAATAGAGAAAGAGCAGAGAGAGAGAAAATAGAAAGAGAGAAATAAATCGACAAAGAGAGCAAAACGAGAGAAATAAATAGGCAAAAAGAGAAATAAATAGACAAAGAACAAAAGGAAAGAGAGCAGAGAGATAAAAAAATAGAAAGAGGGCTAAATGAGAGAAATAGATAGACAAAAAGCAACAAGAAAGAGCAGAAAGAGAGAGAGAAATATATAAAGAGATCAAAACGAGAGAATTAGATAGATAGAATTAGGCTAACAGCAAAAAGAGAAAGAGATCATAGAGAGAGAAAACAGAGGGACAGTAAGAGATTGCATAAAGGGGCAAGATGAGGCAAAATGAGGAGAAAGTGAAAAAAATAAAGGGTCAGAGAAAGAGAGAGAGAGAGAGAGAGATAAAAGGCAGTGAGAGAGACAAAATTTGGAGACCGAAAAAAATGGAAAAGAGACAAAAATAAAATGGGAGGTGATAAGAAAGGGAGATATAGAAAAAAAGGGGAAGAAAATAGAGTAAAGTAGAGACATGGAGAGAAAGAGAGAGAGAGAGAGAGAGAGAGAAGTCGGGAGAAAGGTTGAGGAGAGACACGAGGAAGGAGAAATAACAAGTTTTGCCGGGGTGTGTGTGGTCCACGTTAGCACTTGTGGAAGAAAGCCCGCACTCCCCACAGGACTTTTAATAGTAATAATTGACCAAGTGCTCATTGAACCCCCCATGAAAATTCATCACGTCCCGCAATGATAGGAAACTCATCCTCATCAACACTTTTTACATCATCCCAAACTCTGTCTTCCCATCCCTTCCTCATTTATGCTAATTCCAAATGTATGTAAATTGGTTTAAAAAAACTAGAAAAAAAAAACGTAAGTAAGAAGTGAAAAAGGAAATGTGCCTCCCAAGCCATAATGCAATTACAATTACATTATTCAGTGAAATTTTCTGAACTCCTCCAGCATCTTCCCACATTGCGTGTTAGGAAGGAATAAGAAATGTTAATTGGTATTTAAAGGAGAGTCACAAAATTTTCAAATTATGAAAACATGAATACTTTCCGTGTGTGAGTTATGACTTTGGATTAAGATGGGATTAAGCCGTCCTCGTCAAATTCTTCCGTCTAAATTCTTTTTTTTTTCATCTTTTTCCGCTCAAAATCCTTCCTGGATGTCCGTTTTTTTTTTCATGTTTTATCGCAAATTAAATAATCGTGTAATTACTGTGGAATTACACGATTTTATCCTCGTGTATAAACATACAGGGTGGAGTCGGAAAAGTGGGAGCGGAGGAAATGGAAGACTAAACAAGGAATTACTTAATTAAACTAAAATATAAGGCACCATATTGGTTTTGAGAGGCAAAAGGAGGGGATATATGGACTATATTTGGAGTATATGGCATATGTACAGACTTTTGGTTCCTTTTTGGCAATGAATGGTTTAATGTAAACGCGGAGGGCCCAATCAAGTGTGAAGCGCGAGACCCACAAACACAGAGACATACATATGCAAACAAAAGGGGATGCAATTTACCATTTTTCTCTCACCTTTTCAAGGTTAATAATTCTACCGCCTGCGCTCATCCAAATTAACGCTTCTCTCTTTTATTTACACCTCTGAAGTCGTGAGCATATTTTCTCTCTCTCTCTCTCTCTTTCACTCTCAATCTCTCTCTCTCTCTTCTCTTTCTCGCGTCTTGATGTCCCTGCCTTTTCATCTCTCTTGGACATTCTCTCTTTAATTATCCTCTCCTATGCTTTAAATATTCCGTCACTTTCTCCCTCACCGTCCCGGAAATTCTCTCTTTTCCGTTATTTCTTCCATTTTTCTCGCTCTCTCTCTTTAGCTTTCTGGCTCTCTCACTCTCTTCCTCTCCTTTCTATTTTGCTTTCTATTTCTGTCTCTCTAGCTCGTTTTATCTCTCTCTATCTTGCGTTGTATTTCTCTCTGCTCAATTTTGATTTTCTTCTTCTCTTTTCTCTCTCGTTCTTTATTTTTATTTTATGTTTTCTCTTTTTTATTTGCGCCTCTTTTACTCCTTTTTCTCTCTGTATTATTTGCCTCTCTCTGTCTCGCTTTCTTTCCTTTCCCTCTCTCTTTTATTTTCCTCTCTCTGCCTCGCTTTCTTTCCTTTCCCGCTCTCTTTTATTTCCCTCTCTCTCGCTCTCTTTTTCTCTCTCTCTTTCATTTTCCCCTCTCTCGCTCTCTTTCTCTCTCTTTCTCTTTTTTTTATTTGCCTCTCTCTCTTTCTCTTTCTTTTTCATTTTCCTCTCTCTCTGCTTTTCTCTCCTTTCTCTCTTTTATATTTTTCGCTTTATCTTTTATTTGCATCTATCTCTCTTTCTCTCAGCTGTTTTGCCACTCTCTCTCTCTCTGTTTGTTTTCCTTCCTCTTTTTCTCTTTATTTGTTTCTCCATTTACACTTTCCTTTTTTCTTTCTCTTCCTTTCTATTTGCCAGTTTTTTTCCTATTTCCCTCTCTGTCCTTTTATTTCTCCTCTTCCCTGGATTTCCACTCACTTTCTTTCTGTAATTCTTTCTCTCCAACCATCACCTTTTCTTCTCTTTTGGCGCTTTATTTCTCTGTGAGTATTTTACTTTATCTATTTTTAGCTCTCCATTTCTCTCCTTCCTTCTTTATTTCTCTTTCTCTTCTTTTCTTTGTCCTGCTCCTATATGTATGTATTCTGCTCTGTCCCCGTCTTTTCAAATTCGTCTCTGCGTACTTCGCTATCATCCATTGACGCTCGCCATGTCTCCTTAAACCCACAAAAGTACGAAGGACCTGAAGAATGAGCGTGTCCCCATAAAGAAATAGTAATAATTCTCTCCTCCATTTATTCACTCCTTTTGTATACTCCCAACTATTTTCTTCGACAATCTTTTCTGGCCCGGTAAATATAATCATCCTCATCATCATCTTCCCCGTTCATCTCTGAAACCACAAAGGCTGGGAAGGAGGCTGGGGACAAAAGCGGATCCACCTCATTATGTATCAGCGGCTACATCCACCTATCTGATGCACTTTTTTGTATTAACTTGTATACCTAGCTAAATCCGTCCTCTTCTTCCCCTTTGAGAATGAGAGATAGAGAGAGAATGGAAAAAAAGAAACGCGAATTTCCCCTCTGTATTATTATGACGATTGATAGTAATAATGGTGGTAATAATAATAATGTAATAATCATGTTGTTACCCCAACCATTATGGTTACTCACACTGGCTCAATGAACGACGGGGAGACGCAGAGAGAGAGAGAGAAAGTGGAAATTGAATATAATAATTGTGATGGTAGTACAAAGAAATGGCGGAGATTGATATAAAAAAAAAAGAAAATGGTGGGGGGACTAAGCCTGTTTTTTATCCTTTGCTGTACGATTCTCAAGCATATAAACTCCAGTTAGAAGATGACAATGATGCGTGGCTCGTTCCCATGTTAAATTAACGAGAGAGAGATCGAGCAAACAGAACAGAGAGAGAGAGAAGGCAAAAGTGAGTCACTTGGAGACGCATGCATTTTATTATTAGCATTATTTAGCTTGGATATACTTAATTTCTCTTCCGACATATTTTTCTCCTTTATTTATTTATTTCTCTCCTTTTCCCGTTATTTTTCTCTCCTTTATTTATTTATTTCTCTCCTTTTACCG
>JAQGBT010004773.1:0-15750 GCA_034698585.1 Disparrhopalites patrizii
TTAAAGCAAAAATATTTAATAATTAAAAACCATCAATTACTAAATTAAAGCAAAAATATTTAATAATTAAAAACCATCAATTACTAAATTAAAGCAAAAATATTTAATAATTAAAAACCATAAAAACTTAATTAAATAAGTTTATAAATCAAAATTAACGAATAAAGAACAAATACAACGAATTTGTCTAAAATGTTTAAAAACAAAAAATTCGGCAAATACAATTAATTTAAAATAATTAAAAAGCAAAGAAACTGTAAATATGTAAAATAAGCGTATCAAAGAAAGAAATTAAGAATTAAAACAAAAAATAAGGAAAACATTGGTAATTACGAAATTAATTACAATACAAAAATTCATTAAAGTAAAACAAACTTCGAGAGATTTATCAAAATAACTGATAAATGCATCCAAACAAAATTGTGAGAGATGTCTTATAAAATAGTTGATATATGAAATCAACTATATTCTGTTAAGTTAAACACATTAATAGATTTCGTAAAAAACATGATATCAGATTTTTCCATACAGGACGATATTCTTAAGGTCAAAGGTCAGCTGGAAATATTATTATACATATACATACATGACTGGAAATGCTTCAAAAGTCGGTAGAGTATGAAGAAATGCTTAAAAATAGTATTGCCACTCCAAAGAAATGGACTACTGGATACAAAAATTTATTTGTTAAATTTTATTTGTAGAATATGATGAGTATGGACGTACCTCGGTTTGCATCCCATCCTACTATCATACGGCATTGTTGCATTATTTTGATTTTGATTTTGATTTTCCCCATCTAGTGCCAGTATCCATGTATGTATTTCAATGGCTCGAGGAGAAAAATGTATTTTGCAGTAATTTTTTCCTCACTGGTAATTTTTATGGGAAATCAATCCCTTTTGCAGGTATCCGGAAGAGAAAAATGGAGTAAGGTTCAATTTTTTTGTATTCTGTAACACTTGAGAGGAAATAAAGTGATGAATTTGTGTGTATACACAGACACTCACATTTTATTCCTCCCCGCTTGTCCTCTTTCATGGGTTTAAGAAAGAGATACATATAAGGGAGAGAGAGAGAGAGAGAGGGAAAGAGAGGAAAAAGGAATTTTTCAAAAGTTTTGTGGTATGAGAAAAAAAACCTTTGGCAATAGTAAATGTAAAGAAGGGAGAAGTACTAATGCTTTTTTCATGTGTATTTCTCTCTCCACGAGATTCTTTTCAATAGTGGCTGTTAGGAGGGTGGAGAATGGACAAAGGAAGGAGAGAGAGAGAGAGAAAGTGGGAGACGACAAACACATTCATTCATTCACTCTCCCTTTCTTCCATCTATCCATCAGAGGAAAACGATCTCTCTCACTCTTCTCCTTTTGGGCGTGGATGTATTTGGAGAGAAATCCCGGGAAAAAATACCTCTTGGAGAGAGAGAGAGAAAGAGAAAGAGAGAGAAAAAACCGGGAGAAAAAGTAGATGAATGGTTCTCATGCGAAAGATTTTCAATTCCACTGTAGTTCAATTTCTCCTTCTCCGACTTATTTTCTGTAGTGTCCCTTTTTTTCATGAAAAGATCGTTTCCCCATTAAATGAGAGGAGTGAGGAATTTCAAGGATGAAAAACTGGGACGAGTTCTGGAGAAGTTTAAATTTTCACCATTTTAAAAAATTTCCAGTTTGATATTTTTCAGTGCAATGTTTTCAGTTCAATGTTTTCAACTGAATTGGTGTAATTTGCTTTTTATCATTTAATGTTGGCAAAGTAAGTGTTTTAATTTGATTTTTATCATTTCGTTTTTACTGTTTTACTTTGATTTTCATCGTTGAGTTTTCACTATTTAAGGCATTATGTTTTTGAATTTTTAGAATTTTAGTGTTTTATTATGATTTCTCTCAATTTATGTTTTCAGTTTAATTTGATTTTTTGTATTTAAATAATTGTTTAAATTGTATTTTTTTTCGTTTCACTTTAGTCATTTTCATTTTTCCATTTACATTACATTTTTTTGTATTTAATTTTTTCAACTTGATTGTTTTAATTAATTTTTACCATATTGAATTTTAAATTCTATTTTTTTCGTTTCACTTTAACCATTTTCATTTTTCCATTTAAATTACATTTTTTTATTTAATTTTTTCAACTTGATTGTTTTAATTTAATTTTTCCAGAATGATTGTTTTAAGTTTTCTCATTTGATGACTTGAATTTGTATTTGTATTTCATCGTTTTGATTTAATTTTCTTTGAATTTCTTGCTTTAAGCTTTATGTCAATGAAAAGATATACATAAAATTGACGATTTACACAGGTTAATCGTTCCAACAAAGCAAATGAGCTGAACAAAATAAACCATCGAAAAAGCTTTGAAGTTCCATTTTTTTCTGCTATGTTGGTGGAAATAGCCAACGAATCTAAACATTACAAAAATTTAATTGCGTGAAAGTGAAACTTTTGTCTGGCATTTAACTTTGACATCAGACATCTGTTCTCTGTCATTAAAAATTTGCATACTATGAATGCTTATATCGCCAACTGTGTGTTTATTTACTTTTTCCGGCTTTCTTCTTTGCTTTCGCTGCATTTCATATACCCTGATTTTTTATTTTCCTGACAATATTGCTGAATTTCACCAACATTCCCTTTTAATCTTACTGATTTTCTCTTTTATTTTTGTAGAGTTTCTCTTCTAGTTTTGTAGATTTTTCTTCAACTTTTGCGGATCTTCTCTTTTACTCGCTGTTTACTTTCACTCTTTATCTTATCCAATTAGCGCCTGTCCTCCTAGACATTCTCTTGACGCTATTTTATTTAAATTCTACTTTCATTTTTTGCCGATTTTGTATTGCTTTCTCATTCATATACGCATATAACATACACTAATGTATTGTGTCTTATGTCTCAATCCATGAGATTTTGAATTTTTTGCTTCCTCTCTTTTCTCTTCCATTTGTGCAATTTTTGTCTTTTTTAGGCTAACTAAATCCCAAAATAATTTTACTACCATTATTTTATCCCTTTTTCCTTTCCTTTACCTTAATATTTTCTCTCCTATCCTCCCAGAATTCCCTTTTACTCCCCAAGAATATCGTATCGTCCATCGGCTGTTTTTCTGCCTCCCGGCCCTTCTTCTGTCCATGGAATTTCCACGCAATGACCCTACCCAGTCATTAATAAATGGTATAGATACACATATGTTCAAACATGTCCCTTTTATATGAGTGTATATAGATACTTTCAATATCAATACTGATCCACCCTGCTGTTCTTTGGCGAAGTAGCCTCCTCCCATAACAAGATAAAAGTACAGAAAAAAACATGGGGAACAAGAGAATCGTGAGAAATGGAGAAAAAAATTAGTAGACTCTCTCTCAATTTCCTTTAATACACTTTCCCAATCTTCGTACGAGTCTCTGGGAAAAAGGGTGCTGGCCTTATCCAAGGTTGTATCTTCCCCTATAGTATTTTTTGTATAAGAACAAAATGAGGAAAAAATGTAACTCACATGGCAGTAAAAAATACCTTTCCTCTTCCTCCTTTTTCCTTCCTCTCGGGTTACATCATGCTGAAATAGGTAGGACATGATACCATTTTTTTTGTTACTCCGGAATGTTATTATGATATTTCCTTTCCCAGGATTCGGAAAAAAATAAGAAAATACTTCATCTTCACTATAGTATCTATCCCGTTTGGGGGTATTTTTTATTTAGTTCGTCCTCCTCAATCTAACGCTGAGGAATGTTATCCATTTAAATACAGGGTGTTACCAGGTAGGCCCGGCTTCTATACATTGTTGGTGGCACCGAAAAACTTTCTCTACTTTCTCCATTGCTCCTTGAAAGGAATAGACAATGTATTAAGAAAAATAGCAAATATCTTGCGATTCCTTTGACCATTTGCTAGGTTTTCTTGGTGTGTCTGGAACCAATTTGTAATCTAACTCCAAATGGACTTAGAATGTTGTCGCAGGGGGAAAATGGAGGGAAACATGGCTCAATTGGAACTTCATTTGGCAAACATGGCGTAAATATTATGTAAATAAAAAACATCAACACCCTGGCAATTTATTTGGATTGGGATTTATTAAATGGACAATTCAATTTAAATGGAAAGAAAGACTATTATTATCAGTTATAATCAATTGAAAGAGCCTCAATAAGGGCTGCATTAGACGATTTGGCCACATGCCGTAAATATAATAGCAAGAGAAAGCATCAATATATTGAAAGTTAATTTTGACACAAATTTAAAAAGTAATTAAGAATTAATTTTAATTTAAAAAAGAGGACGTGTTACCAGCAATAAATAAATGCCATCTGTCCAATTGGAACTGCACTGAACAAAAGATCGGATCAAAGCGCGGTAATTATTATAAAATACGACGGAAAATGTCTTAAAAATTGTTAGAATTTATATATATTTAACAGGAATTAGTTTTTATTCAAATGAAAACGAAGATAGGTATTAGTATTAGTTATAAAAAACAATTAAAAACTACGCGGCTGGAATTTCATTGAGCAAAATATTTGGCCAAAATCACGTAATTAACACAATTAAAAAAATTATTAGGGGCAAAATATCTCAATAATTGTATTTTACATTCACTAAATAAAACATAGCTTTAATAAAATTATTATCAGCTCTAAAGTGATTTTAACTCAAATAAATCTGGCAAAATCCTATTTTCGACTGGATAAAAAAAAAGTGAAATACGTACTAAAACTTATGCAGGGAGAAAGCCAAATAATGAATGGGTAAAAGCATGTCCAAATATTGGATAAAAAGTCATGGAAATCACATATATAAAATGTCATATCAAACACTTCTAAAACTGAATGAGAACTAAAAAAGGAAGCAAATGGAAAGGCAAAGGAGAATGAGAGTATCTCCGATAAAGAAGAGAACATAAAATTTGAGACAGAATAAAAAAGGAAGAAAATGCGAGAAAAAAGGAGGAATGATGTCTGTATGGCTCCAGGAAGGAAATAAGGGTCATGTAATGTTCACACTGGGAACAAATTGTGAAAAGGAGCTCCGTCCGCCATTCTGATAAGTGAAGGGATTTGTGCCGGAATAATTAATCTTGCTCCTCGACAATTTCTTTCAATCGTACAATTCTTTACTGCTAAACAAGGAACTTCTCCGAAGCGACGGGGAATAGATACTTCTGGGGATATACACACATATGTATATACATAATGTATAGATATATACGCATATGTATATCAATGTATAGTACAAGAACTTGGACAATAGCACATTTGTGTTCCATAGCATTATACAGATGTTAGTACATGGAGAATTCTATAGAAATCGATCCCCTCATTGTAGTCTGGAACGCTGTTAGTTGATGGGATTCTCCAGCTTTGAATGAGGGAAGGAAGATCATGGGCAAAGAAGGGAAGATGCATAGAGAAAAAAATGCATAAAAGCGGAATTTCATGTATTTATTCAATGTATCTATTTTCGTATTCCATCCGGTTACATCTGCAATGTACCGACAATTTGTACACATGTGATTCTCAGAATTACGAAAAAAACGAGATTACCAAGATATGAAGTCAGAAAACAATTATAATAAATAAAAAAGAAACAATTATAATAAAATAAAATAGAAGAATTATAATAAATAAAGCAGAAACAATTACAATAACATAAAATAGAAATAATTATAATAAATAAAATAGAAACAATTATAATAACATAAAATAGAAATAATTATAATAAATAAAATAGAAACAGTTATAATAAAATAAAATAGAAATAATGATAATAAATAAAATAGAAGAATTATAATAAATAAAACAGAAACAATTACAATAACATAAAATAGAAATAATTATAATAAATAAAATAGAAACAATTATACATACCACAAAAAAGAGAAATGTATTCGCAAGAATTAAATGATGTCGAAAAGCAATTGAAAAATCTAAAGACGTTTTTATTTCGCTAAAATAACCTGAAAAAACGAGCGGAAACAGAAACAGAGACAACTAATGGTAATTTAGTTAGCAATGTAAAGCAAAAATTTATTAACAGATGTATGGCGAGATTACGTAAAACACGATGTGAAGAGAAAGCCAATAACAATCAATATAATACAATACAAAAAGTCAGCCAATACAAATAAGAAAATCGATGAACTCCGGAGAAAAAAAGAAAATCGAAGAGAAAGTTATGCACGAGAAAGTCAACACAAATTAAGAATATTCCCACGAAAATATAAAAGGAACTCAAACAAAATAAATGTAAGAAGAATGTTAAAGAAAAAACATAAAGAAGTCAAATAAAACAATGGAAAGGAAAATTCAAAACCATGAAGAAAAGCAACGTAAGCTTAGAACCGAAAAACGAAATATAAAGCAAAATTCGAAGAAACAAATACACGACGAGGCATGCAAAAGTATGTAACAAAATCGAACGCAGCTATTTTAAAATTAATTCCAAAAATATTGCACGAATAATAGTAGAAACTATTAAAAAATCTATAGAAAAAACAATATTAAAACATCGCATAAAATGCTATAAGAAGGAAATTTAAAAGCGGTGACGATACGAAGAAAAGCAATGAAAGTTTCCGTTTATAATATAAATATTTTGCAGCCATCCAGGTATTAGAATAAATTTGATACAAAATTAAACAGAATAGAGATGCAGATTACTGTGGAGAAAGGAAAATTTAAGAACAAATAGAAAAGCACGTCGAAAAATGGACTGTCGCAAAAAAAATTTACAGAGGTATTACAAAACAAAAGAAGGAAACAGAGAAATCAAGACCCAGAGAAAGTAGGAAGACGGCTGGAGAACTTAGTAGTAAAATAAATAAAAAAGGTTAAAAAAGAGAAAGCCGGCTTTGAAAATGCAAGGAATACCAAAAAACAGTTCAAACAATGGGCGTAGTTCTACGCAGGGAGAAACAAATCAAGGCCAATTTCCAATCTCAAGTCGAAAAGAGCAAAGTGGAAATCACGTAAAAGTTAAATCAATTCCTTTTTCTCCGAACTTTCACCCTCCTAATACTCTACCACTTAAACAGCTTGCGGTATTTCCCCTTTCCAAAAGAAAAAAAAAGTTTTTGTATTACTTTCTCCGCCACACATCACAGGAGTTGCAATCCCCGCTGCAATGGTTTTCCTCCCCTTTCCCCCTCCCCCCAAAAAAATCTTGTGTAATCCTCCTTCTTTTCTCAAACAATTTCCAAAGCTTTTCAAATTCCACCACAACTTTTTTCACTCTTTACCTTTGACAGTCAAACTGGAATGCTTGGATGTACAAGAAAATTGTCTTGCACCTGCATACTATTGAATTAGAGCTTCCAAAAAAAAAACTTTTACTTCCCGTGATTTTCTTCCAAGAAATTCCTGGCATTCCACCCAAATAATTTCCTCTTGTTTGTTTTGTCCTATTATTAGCCTTTTTCTACCTCCGAAAGCTACTGGGTCATGCTTGCTGCGTCGGGAAAATATTCTCTTTTCAAATCTCACACAGTTTTTGGGGCCTGTGGAGAAAGTTTCCATAATGCAAAATGTAGGTTATTGTGACAGCATTGGCGGGATAGAAAATGAGTGGGAGCATGTGCTGAATTTTTATTTTCAAAATGTAAAGCATTTAAAAACCATTGAGCAAGGAATGATGACGGGGGATGCTTACAAACATCACACAACTACTAAATATTAGGAAAACAAATGGAATAATAATTCAAAATAAAACACAAACAAGCAATAAAACCCCAAAATAAATAAAAGGAAATAAAATAAAAGGAAATCCAAAAGGAAATGAAATAAAATAAAATCCAAAAGGAAATGAAATAAAATAAAATCCAAAAAGAAATCAAATCAAATAATATCCAAAAGGAAATGAAATAAAATAAAATCCAAAAAGAAATGAAATAAAATAAAATCCAAAAGGAAATGAAATAAAATAAAATCCAAAAGGAAATGAAATAAAATAAAATCCAAAAAGAAATGAAATAAAATCCAAAAGGAAATAAAATAAAATCCAAAAGAAAAGAAAATAAAACACAAACGGAATAAAATTAAGGCAAATGAACATTCGAAATTTGTGCACAATAAAAAGTAATCTACAATTAAATAAACCAAATCAAACACAGGTTTTAATGCAAGAAATTGTACGTGCGTACACGACTGATTGTGTGTTTGCGGCAGACGATCTGTTCGTATTATGTATACCACTTATATTTTTCAGCAAAA
This sequence comes from Disparrhopalites patrizii, assembly GCA_034698585.1. Taxonomy (NCBI): domain Eukaryota; kingdom Metazoa; phylum Arthropoda; class Collembola; order Symphypleona; family Sminthuridae; genus Disparrhopalites; species Disparrhopalites patrizii. The sequence continues at coordinate 8,203 of JAQGBT010004773.1, forward strand.
AAGAATAAATGGCGTGAAACCGCTGCACCACAACGATAGTTTATACCAGTTACTAAAAGACAGATATGGTAGAGACCAAAAAAAAGAAGGCAGATCGAAAGTGGCAAATACCTAGGCAATGGAAACAGCGGAAAGGGACAGATTGGACAAAATGATGAGAGAGAAAGTGAAAAGGAAAGGCAGAGAAAGAAAGTGAAAAGAAGAAATAGCAAGACGAAAGAGATAAATGAAAAAGGACAAGACACAGAAAAAGAAGCCCGAAAAAAGCCCAAATAAAGTCACAGAGAGAAGGCTTGGCCTTCAAAACACAATCCCAGAATAGGATAGACAGGGGTAAAAATATAGGATACAGAATTAATACGAGCAAAGATAATAAAAAGAAACGAGAAACCGATACATACACGGGACGACGGGAGAATATTCGAGTGCGAGCAAGCTGAGAGACAGCCAAGTAAATCGGGGAAATCGGAAATCTGTGTAAGAAGAGACGGTACGGAAGGAGAAAGGAGGATGAGGGGCAGATAAAGGAGAGAATGAGCAGAGAAAGATAAAAAGAAACACATATTGAGTTTAATCCCCAAATGATGTCAAGTGCTGGGCACAAACAGAGAAGAAGATGGGACGTGCGTTCACGACCGAGTGACACACCGGGGAAGTGAGTGTCGTGTGCACCGTCATGGCTAATGATTCGCAGTGTGAAAGGATTTGCGGAGGGGGAGAGAGAGAGAAAATAAAGGGGGAGACCCCGGAGAAAGTTAGAGATAAACATAGGCAGATATAGAAAAGGAGTAAGAGAGAAAGCCCGAAAAAGAGCAAGAGAGCTACAAGGCTATAGATAGAGAAATGCGTGAGGAGGAGACAGGATGAGAGAGAATGCGAGAGAGGATACAAGAGAGAAAAAGAGAATTAGAGACAGCAAAAGCGAGAATGAGTAGGAGAATGAGAGCCAAAGAGAAAAAGAGAATTAGAGAGAGCAAAATAAAGATTGAGTAGGAAAATGAAAGAAAGAGAAAGCGAGAATAAGAGCGAGAGAAAGCGACACAAAGAAAGCGAGAAAGTGAATGTCAGAGGGAGAAAGTGGAAATAAAGGAGAAAGAGAGAACACGAGACAGCGAGAAGAAAAGAGAAAGATGGAGGAGAGAGAACACAAGAGACAGAATGAGAGAGAGAGAGAGAGAGAGAGAGAGGGAGAAATCGAGAAGCATAAGGGAAAATGACGAAGTGAGAAAACAGAGACTGAACAGAGACAGAGAGAGAATAAACAGAGACTCAAAGAGAGAAAAAACGGAGACTGCACAGAGACCCAAAGAGAGAGAGATAAAACAGACTGAACAGAGACACAGAGAGAGTTAACAGAGACAGAGAGAGAGTTAACAGAGACAAAGAGAGAGTTAACAGAGACAGTCTGTAGAGTTAACAGAGACTCAGAGAGAGACAAGACAGCGATTGAGAGAAAGAGAAAACACAGACTCAGAGAAAGCGAAAACAGAGACTGATAGAAAGAGAAAACAAAGCGAGAGAGAAGACAGAGGCTCAGAGAGAGAGAATACAGAGACTAAAAGAGAAGACAGAGGCTCAGAGAAAGAGAATACAGAGACTGAGAGAGAAGACAGAGGCTCAGAGAGAGAGAATACAGAGGCTCAGAGAGAGAGAATACAGAGACTGAGAGAGAGAATACAGAGACTGAGAGAGAGAATACGGAGACTGAGAGAGAGAATACAGAGACTGAGGGAGAGAGTTAACAGAGACCGAGAAAGAGAAAACAAAGACTGAAAGAGAGCAATCAGAGACTCGAAAAGACGACAGAGAGTGCGAGAGAGAAAACAGAGACCCGGAGAGGGACGACAGAGACTGAAAGAGACAAAACAGAGACTCAGAGAGAGACGACAGAGACCTAGAGAGAAATCGGAGCCGAGAGAAAAACTGAGACGGATAAAGAGAGAGCAGCGACAGAGAAAACGCAGACTGAGAGAGAGAAAACAGAGAGTGACAGTGAGAAAGCAGGGACAGATAGAGAAAACAAATAGAGAGAGAGCGTGAAAATAGAGAATGAGAGAGAGAGAGATTTAGTGGAGCCAAGTCCTTGGAGTAGCTTCCTTTTGTTCCATCTTGGTCTATTTCCTGGGCACACACAAAATCTATAGACTACATCTCCTCCGTCTGTCAATGGATAAAGGCCCCCTCTGAAGGATGATGGATGAGCGGGGGTGGAGTAATGAAGTGCCTGGTGTCACTATCTATCCTCAAGGTCCCTTGACGGCATCCAAAGACCTCCATCTTTAGTCCTACATAAAGAAATCTCCCAAAATCCTTGGGGTTGGCCCCTCATTTGGTCCTGTGACAAGGCTGATTTCTCCAACTGTGACTTTCACTTTTTTATACATTCGCGATTTCTATATGGGACAAAGCAAAAAAAAATTGGTCTTCAAATTGTAATTTCTTAACGTCTTCGTCCATTTATTTTATTTTCAAGTATGTTTATGGTAGCTTCTATTTAATTTTCAAACTTATTTAACATATTCAAATCCCGGCGCAGGGACATGCTAATTCTTTCTCTGATTATCCCCTATCAAGCATCATTCTATTTGAATAGTTGCCTTTGTGTGAGGGAATGGCTGGGTAGGTTAGATTTAGGAATAAAATCACTGTGTACCATTCACAGTCCACATTTTATGAGGCATAAGCAATTCCCCTGAATTATAGGGGACACGTACCCCTTATCAGACGAAAAAAAACATTTGCTCTCATATTGCTGACGGATGTGAATGAGCAACAAAGGCTATTCCGCATGTACCAAATGTGAAAATAAAGGTCAAAAATAGAGACAGAGAAAGACGAGAAAAAATAAAAGAGAAACCTACTAAATAAGCAAAAAATACGAAAAACGGATAAGAAAACACCGAAAGAAAAGTAGCCAAAATAGATGGAAAAAGTCAGAGCAAGTACAAAGAGAGACGTCAAAAATAGGAACAACGTGTTCAAATTGGGAAAAGCACCCAAAAATTTCACCGAACTAAAACATGTTGGCTTGGAAGCATGCTGAATTTAAAACAAGAAGCAACGGAATTTCGTACAAGATGATAGAGATTTTGCTAACACATAACAAAGTCGATTGCACCCACTTAGTTACTGAAAAACATGGGTTCTGAGCCATTCTCGTGTCAAATGTCAAAACTAAACAAATATGACAATTCAAAGGAAGAAGATAACACTAAGGGGAGCGACAGAAAGTCCTGGGAAAGAAAAACAATGCACAAGAAAGGCCGAGAGGCAAAAATACGAAGTTAGGCTTATAAACATGGATTTACTAGAAATCGAGAAATAACTTTAAAGGCAAAGGAAAGAGGCAGAACAAGAGAGAGACAAGGAAAGAGAAAGAAAATAGGAACAATACAATGACGAAAGATAGAAAAATTAAATACATAGAAAGAAAATAGAGATGAGAAAATCAGCGAAGAGAAAGAAAATAGAGATAAGAAAATAAGTGCAGAGAAAGAAAATAGAGAAACGGAAAAATGGATAAATACAGAGAGAAAAGAGAGAAATAAATAAAGAGAAGAAAGGAAATAAATAAACAGAGAGAGAAAACGGAAATAAATAAACGGAGAGAAAGAACGGAAATAAATTAACAGAGGCGGAATGGCAGAAAATAAACGAAGGGAGAGACAGAAGCAAAATCAAGAGAGAAAGAGCGGAAATAAACAAATGGAGAGACAGAAACAAAATCAAATGAGCAAGAGAAAGTAAATAAACAGAGATAAGAGAGAGAAAGAAAATCAAGAGAGAAAGAGCGGAAATAAACAAATGGAGAGACAGAAACAAAATCAAATGAGCACGAGAAAGTAAATAAACAGAGATAAGAAAGAGAAAGAAAATCAAGATATCAAAAGAAGAGAAATAAACAAAGAGACAAGAGTGCGAAAGGAAATAAACAAAGAGACAAGAGAGAGAAAGCAAATAAACAAAGAGACAAGAGAGAGAAAGGAATTAAACAAAGAGACAAGAGTGAGAAAGGAAATAAACAAAGAGACAAGAGAGAGAAATGAAATAAACAAAGAGACAAGAGAGAGGAAAAATCAAGAGTTCAATAGAAAGTAAAAAATTAAGAGTGCAAGAGAAAGGAAATAAATAAAGGGTCAAGAGAGAGAAATTTTAAAAGAAGAAAACGAGAACAAAAAGTGTCAAAGAGAAAGAAAATAAAAAAGGGACAAGAGAAGAAAATTTTAAAAGAATAAAACAAAAGCAAAAGATATCAAAGAGAAAGCCAACGCAGTAACAAATATGGAGCAAGAAGAGTGCAGGAGAGATAAAAGCGAAAAGCAATACTAAAACAAAAACAGGGAAATCAGGGAGAAATAAAAAAATAAAGAAAAAAAAACGAGAGAAAAGCAGAGACAAGGAAAAGAGACAATGAAAATACGGAAGGAGAAAACAAGAGAAAGAAAATAGAGAAAAGAAGAGATAAGTACATAGAGGCTAAGGAAGAATATGTAAGAAAAGGAAGTAAAATGTTACTCATGTGGAAGGAAAGTGTACAAACAATTTACGACTAATGGACCCGCACACATACACAGACACATAATACACACAAAATAGAAGCACCCACACGAAGCCCCATCCCATTATAATATGTCAACACTCCACATTTTCCATAAGAAGGACATTGTACTTGAGAGGAAGCAGCAGAGGAAGAAAGAATTCACACCATAAAAAAAGTTGAGGGTATAAAAATAGAAAGGGGTCTATAGTCCCATTTTAAAAAAATGGGAGGAGGAGGCTTTTTTTTAGCTTTAAAGTCAGATGAAGGATGTAGTACAAAGCCTAATAACATTTATTGCATGTTCTTCCCCTCATTCCCGCCTCCTCTGAGTTCCCTCTTACTTTTTCCCTTTGTCCTCCACTCTTCCGCCTTCGCTCCAACCAAAGCCCCACTTCCCCTATGAAGGAAGATATACACTTGCGGCTCTTATTATGCAAAGGACATTTAGTCTCAGGAGAAATGAGTGTGTGAACTTGTGATAGTATTCTTCTTCTGATTATTATTGTGAGCCTCCTTCTAAAGAAAAAAAAGGAAGGGTGGAGAAAAAATCAAAGGAAGAACGCAACAAAATGAGGGGGTGGGGGAGGGATAATAGAAGGAAGTGGATGAAAGGCACAGATTTCCATTTATTTTGCTTCCTCTCTCTCTCTCTTTCATGCCGTCTCTTTATTTTTTTATCTGTCTCTCTTCCCATTTTATTTTCTCATCCTCTCTCTTTCAGTCTTTCATTATTCGTATTTCCCCCATTTTCTCGACTTTATTTTCCTGTGATTGCGTTGGCTCTGCATTGTTCTGTAATATCTTTTGCTTTCTTTTTCACTCAGCATTGTTCTTGTTTATCGTTTTCTGTCTGAATTGTTTTCTCTCTTTCTCGTTGCCGTTTTTCTCTGTTTTTTCTGTTTATCATTTTTCTCCGTTCTTTTCTGTTTATCATTTTTCTCTGCCTTTTTTATTTTTGTTTTTTGTATCATTTTCTCTCTGCATTTTTCTGTTTTTTTTTTAAATTTTCTCTGCGTGTTTCTCTGTTTTCGCTCTTTTGCTCTCTGACTGCTTTCTCTTTTTCTCTCTCTTTCGCTCTATAGGCTTTTTATTTGTTTCTCTCTCTTTTGCCGTATAGGCTTTTTATTTGTTTCTCTCTTCTTGCCTCTATATACTTTTTATTTGTTTCTCTCAGCCTTTTGTTTTATTTTCTTCATTTATCTCACTTTTTACGCCTTTTTTCTCTTTTTTCTGTTTTCGTTCTTTTTCTTTTTGCCTTCTTTCTCTTTTTTTCTCTCGGCTTTTTTCTCGTATTGCGGTATATTTTTTTTATTTTTTCCTTATTAATTTTATCTATCTCGCTTATTTCTGCTATAGTTTCTCTTTTTCCTTTTCTCTTTGCAGTTTTCTGTTTTCGTTATTTTTCCTCTCTGCTTTTTTTACCTCTTTTGTTCTATTTTATTTATATTTTTTCACTCATTTTCCTTATCTATCTGGATTTTTTATCTGCTTTGTTTTCTCTTTTACCGTCCTTTTCTCTACTTTGCTTTCTCTTTTTTCTTTTCTCTCAGCCTTTTTCTCTTTATATTCTTTTTATTTTTTTGTCATTTTCACTATTTATCTCGCTTTTTTCTCAGATTTTGTTCTGTCTGTTTCTCTTTTTTTTCTCGTTAGCGTGTTTCTCTGTCTTTGATTTCTCTTTTTCGTCTTCGCTTTATCTCTGTGTTTTTGTACTCTCTCATTCTCCTTCTGTTTATTTAATTAAGGGTTCTCTATTCGCTCCTTTTAGTCTCCTTCTTCCTCTCTCTCTCTCTTTTGTGGTGCCTTACGTATTGTTTTAGTTTGTCTTCCATGTTTTCTGTTTCGCTTTTCCTTTTTCTATTTTTCTTTTTGCAGTCTTAAACTTTCAAGGTTTTGCTTTCAATCTCGTCCTCAGTCACCTTTTCGTTCTTTCCCTTTCTTCATTGTTTCTCTCTCCCGCCTTCAGTGTGATCTCATTCCTTTTCATGAAGCCTCTATTAAGTGTAAATGTATTTTCACCAGAAGTAAATCGATATGGAAGGAAAAAAGGAAAAACGTAAATGGTTGGGGGACTCACACGGAAATAATGCGACACTTAATTAAATGTTGTAACCAGAGCGAAAATGGAAGAGAAATCGCTTTTTTGTGGGTGATTTTTTTCTATTACATTCGCGGGACACAACAAATGCGTCGGTGATAAGAAAGACAATCCCAAAAATTTCTGGGGTGTCTCCATCTATGTGAATATTTCTGTTTTTGTGAGAAACTAGATACATTTTTAAATTTTGAAATACGTGTTTTGTTAATTTTCTCTTTCAAAACAAATACGTGGAAAAAACCATGTGCTCTGAATATGTAGTGAATAGGAAGAAGAAGAACAGGAAGAATAAAGGATGAGTCAGATGGAGAATGTGTGTACATTTGTGGGAAAAAGTGGAAATGGTTTTGCTTGGTTACTGAATCCCTCCAAGGGCTTTTATACTTGAGGCTTCTTCTTTTGAGAGTGAAAATTCAGTGGCACTTTCATTATTATTATCATTGCCATGATGGTGGCTGGTGGCGTCTGAGGTTTAAGTAACATTCACTTTGTTAAGGCATGGGAAGCGTGTGACATTTCGATTCATTCTCATTCTTTCCTTAGCCAATTTTTTTTCCTTCACTTTTATTCATTTTCTTTCATTGTGTTGATGTTTTCACTTTTGATTTTGATTTTACACTCCTTTTTAACTTATTCTCGTTCCCGATTTTCGTCTCTTTCCATTTTTGTTTTTGCATTTGTTGTCTCGAACTCTCTCTGTTTCAATTTTTTCTGATGCCTTTCTCTTTTTCGATCATTCCACTCGTTTTTCCATTATTCTTTCTCGTTTTTCCGATTATTCCTTTCTCTTTTTTCCGATTATTCCTTTCTCTTTTTTCCGTTATTCTTTCTCGTTTTTCCGATTATTCCTTTCTCTTTTTTCCGATTATTCCATTCTCTTTTTTCCGATTATTCCTTTCTCTTTTTTCCG
>JAQGBT010004774.1:0-15748 GCA_034698585.1 Disparrhopalites patrizii
TCAGTCAGGAGGAGGTGGACTTTTGACCTCACAAAATTATCGTGACCCTTCTGGTGTTCCTCATCATCATCATCATCCACCAAGTCTGAACACCTGCAACACTGGATTTCCGGCTACTTCAGCACCACCACATCATCTCATTTCTCTTCCTGCCCCACCACCAGTATTGCCATTGGGAGTGAAGAACAACAACTGCAATAATTTTGGATTTCCTCAGCGTTCTTCGATGTCTTTAGGGCCAGGCCCAGGCTTCAACAACAGCGTTAGCACCAATGAACCCGGACCCAATTCCAATTTTCATGGGAATCGAACTTTCCAAGGAGGTAATAATCATCCCGTATATCAGGGAAACGGTTGGAATACAACGGAGAATTATGTTTCCATTTCACATCAAGTTGGCGGACCACCACCAAGTTATTATCCTACGAATAACTCTAAATCAAAGCATGTCAAAACCCTTGCCAAGCCAAATCCATCGAAGGGAACAGTTTCCAAATTGCAGGGGTTTAAAAATGACGAGTACACCGATTTATTAAATGCCATTACCAGAAGTCATGCCGAATGGCAGTCATATGTCAGTTCTTCGGGCTCAAGTGTCAACTCTCCATTCAATTCCATGTTTGTTCAGAATCCAGATTTCGAAAATGGGGAATTCCCCTGGTTCCCATCGTATTTAGATGATAGGGAATTTTGGGTCATTTAGATGACAGAATGCCTCCCTCCCACGTTATGAATTGCCTTTAAATAGTTGTTTATTGGTTTATTGGGCTGTATGTATGTTCTCATTTGATTCTGATTTTCTAAGTTCACCTTATTGTTAAACACGGTTAGAATCTCGTCGGCGATCTCAAAAGAATGTCGTGTAAAGACGTACTGTGTGCATATTAAGTTGCTTTTATTCGATTTTAGTAGTTGCACGTACGTGTACTTGTGGATGATATCTTGTTAATAATGTCTATAGTTATAATAATCGCTGTTCTCGAAGATGATTAGCTAGAACTACATAAATAGGATACTTAAGCATACTAAAGAATGCATTACTAAAGCATACTAAAGAACTACCGAAATTTCGTAACTCCCAATCCCAAATCATACCAATAATTGAACTGTTGAATTATTCAGTATAATGAGGAATTTAATGATTTCATTGTGTTTATTCGTGCTCTAGGTAAATATATAGGTGTAGGCTTTTATTTAACAATGAGGATTTGACGATACATACATCAACCTCCAACAAGTATACAGTGCATCGTTACTAGTTACTAGTTACTACAATATGTTTACAATGTTGCCTCTAGAATAAAATATCTTGCATGTATGATTGTATACGTTTTTACACATTTATGTTGAAGAAATTATTTGTCAACATTACATTATATGTATATTTTACCAGGTCCAGGTTACATCATAAATTCTCGTTCCGAACTAACGTATTTCGCTTTGATTAATTGCTACTACCTATATTTTCTACTACTATCGCAGTAATTGTCACCGTATTGTTATTATAATGAATGATTATTTATGATTATCAGTAGTCTCCTGTACAGAATATTGGTCCACCGTTTCGTACAATATATGGTCTGGTTGGATTAGAAAGCTAAAATGTATTTTTGTAGTGTTGATAAGTCAAAAACGTTGCCTAGTACGTTGCTGTTTGGTCCCTTCGTTAAGGAAAATTTTTCTAAGGATCTTTTTTTAAAGATTATTTTTGGTAGCAACTACCTATACCCAAAAAATTATATCCGCACCATTGTTTCGCCCTAATAAAATAGGTTATAATAGCATCTATCACGTTTTTTTACGAGAGTGAAGCTATAGCGATATTAACAACGTTAATTAAGAGAATACCCTGCCGTACAACAATACTATATTTGTTTATACAACATGTGTTTTTAAGGAGTTGCAAATGTTATATATTTTTAGGTCTCTTTTCACAAAATAATGTCAAGCATTCTTTACAAACGCATTTGATGTGTCACAAAATACTATTTTGCTACAGGTCAGTTGAGGTCAGTTACATCCATTTCCCGTCTATTATTGCAGTAGGCCAGCTAATCACTTGGTTTATTAGTACTCTATTCATTTTCGATATTTTTTTCTCCAATTTTTTTTTTTTTGACTCATAATACCCCGTCAGTACTTGTCTTTCGTTGTCTTTCCGTAAAAAACTAAAATTCTTTCATAAAAGGAAATATTTTGTATGTACAAAAAAAGAGCCTAATAATCTCATTGCGTCCAGTCCCCCCCCCCAAAAAAAAGATCCATGATACACAGAATAGAAAATAAAATTCCCATCTCCCTTAAAATAAAAACTTTGATAAAGAGTAAAGCTATATATTTCTAATTAAGTTTTAAAAATGTAAAGACCTGCGTCATGCTAGTCGCTTATATATTCTCTCTTCAAATATAAAATGCATACAAATGGCAGAAAATTAACACGGTTGTGAGTGAATGGCAGTATAGTAAATGTAATAATAATTGTTTTTCTTTTGAGAAGGAAAAGAAAAGTAACAATTATGTATCCGCATCCCGAAAATCTCCTAGTATATAGTGATTTTATTTTATTTCGTTCGGCAGAAGGCGAGGAATTCTTCACGGGTCTTGGAACTCTCACGGAATTCTCCGAGCATGGAACTCGTCACCGTCTTGCTGTTGATCTTCTGCACTCCTCTCATCACCATGCACATGTGCCTGCAAAATAAATTTATTTTGCTAAATATTAATTTTTAGTTTTTTTTAAAAACTTAATGTGTTTTCAAATACCCGGATATTTTTTGATTTATTATTCTCGTGACATTTCATCCTTATTTTACTTTCGGCTACATGTTTTTGTTTCTCATTTTTCTCTCTCCCTTTTTTCCCCTTTCTCCCTTTTATCCTCTCTCCCTCTCTTCTTTTTTGCTCTCTCTCTTTCTCTCTATAGCTTTCTCTCTCTCTTTCTTTCTCTTTCTCTCTTTGCTCTCTCTCTCTCTCGCTATCTCTCACATTCTCTTTATAACTTCCTTTCTCACCCTCTCCTTGCCACTTCTCCATTTCTTCTCTCATCTTTCTTTCCCTCTTTCCCTTTTTTAATTTCACCCTCTCACTTTTTTTGCTCTCTTTCTCCCTTCCTTTCTTTTTCACTCTTTCTTCCTCTCTTGCCCCTCTCTTTTGCGCTCTCTCTTCTTCTCCTTTCTCCATTTCTTTTTCACTCTCTATTCCTCTCTTGTCCCTCTTTCTTTTTCGCTCTCTCATCTTTTCCCGTTTTCTTCTTTTTCCTCTCTTTTCCCTCTTTCTTTTTTGCTCTCTCTCTCTCTCTCTCTCTCTCTCTCTCTCTCTTCCTCTCTTTTCCCTCTTTCTTTTTTGCTCTCTCTCTCTTCCTCTTTTTTCCCTCTTTCATTTTTGCTCTCTCTCTCTCTCTCTCTTCCTCTCTTTTCCCTCTTTCTTTTTTACTCTCTTTTCCCTTTCTTTTATTCTCCCTTGTTTCATCTCTTTTCGTCTCTGTCCCTCTGTTTTCATCTCTATTTTTCTCTCTTCGTCTATTCCTCTACCTTTCTCTGCCTTTCTTGTCCTTTTTCACTTTGTCTTGCTCTTCCACGACCTTTCTCTCCCTATGTCTTTCTGATTCAATTTCTACATTGGCGACTTTTCTCCCTCTATCTGTTATTCTATGTTATCTCATGTTTGTTTACTACTATTTATGTCTCTTTCTCCGTATCCTGCTTCCTGTTTTTGTGTGTTTCTCTCTCTCTCTCTTTCTCTCTTGCACATTCCTGCCAAGGTTTCCCCGAAAAATCGTTGGAAGTTGTTTAAATCTCATCCTGCAATGGCTCTGAAAAGGTTAGAAACACTTGTTTCCTTGTACGTCATTCCCCCGGACTGACAATTACAAATTCCTCCCCACCCCTTTGACCTTGGTGGAGAAATCCCATAGAATTTGTAGGAAGACCACTTGTTACGTCCAAACGACTGGATGTCAACACTTGGGCTAAAAGCTGGCGATAAAGAAGGGGAATATAAAATGAAAACTTACGCCGCCTCACAAACAACTGCAACACCCCGTGGTTCAATTGCCTTCAAGACGGCTTCCGCAATTTGCTTGGTGAGCCTTTCTTGCACTAAAAAAAGTAATAAATAAACATTTGTATACCATTAGCCTCCTTTCAAGACGAAGGGCCTTTACATTATATGTAATAATAATAAGGGAAAAACGTTCCATTTCATCAAGTTCAAGTGAAAAGGTTCATGGAAATTGTAAATGGGAAGGTTGGGGAAAGCAAGTTTATCTCTGGGATTTGCACTTGAGTGAAAGTCTAATCATTGGTATTGTTATTATAAGTTTCCATGAACAATAAAGGGAAGTGAACCAACCTTGAAGACGACGGCTGTAAACCTCGACGATACGGGCCAACTTGCTCAGACCGAGAACTTTCTTGTTGGGCAAGTAACCAATCGATACCTTGCCGTAAAAAGGAACCAAGTGATGCTCACACATGGAGAACATCTCGATGTCTTTCACCACCACCATCTCATCCGTGTCCTCATCGAAGACCGCATCGTTGAGAACCTCTGGAAAGGTAAATAATCAAGAATACATGTAAATAACAATGACGCAATCATTAAACTATTTATCCCATAAAAAATGTTCAGCATATCAATTTGTTCATGTCCACTTTGCCTTTGTTCAGTAAATATTAACCCTTTTTTAAAATAAAATCGAAATTGAAGAGGGAAACCCCCATGGGACATTTGACCCAATTAACACTAGAATAATGAACATCTAGCTTGCGAGGATATGCTCATATTTGACTCATAAGACGGCTACATTCTGCCGTTTCTTTGTAAATGACGTCGATTTGTGTAACTAAATCCCTTTATTGTTTGTCTTTGTTTATACGCGGTGGAATTTCATTCTTTGTTTTTCTGTGGTTTTACGCACTAAATACTTTTCCACTTTTTTATTACATAATGTCAACAATATAACCATGTCAAAAGGACTCAATTACACGGATTTTTGCACCCACAAAAACGCTTCTTTGTCCGTCGGAAATATTATTTTCACACGCCCACCTGTTCTCTCCTCAGCTTTCTCCCATTTCTTGTCATTCTCAATTTCCTCCTGTTTCATCCCTTTGAATACCTGTTTCCTTTCCAGTTTTTTTTGGGCTTTGGAAAGTAGCCTTTTCCTATATTCCAAGTTTTTACTCTAGTACTTTCTATTGTACATGGTATTCATTTCCTTTACAGCATTCATGGGTATGAATTCACTTTTGTCCCTTTGTTCCAGGTGAAAACGAGAAGGAAGAAAGTGTCACCAGCCAAATTCGTGGGGAGTCAACCATTCAAAGGGGTAATTTCCATATTTATATATGTATTATGTATGTATGAAATAATTAAATTTAATCATCTCCAACTGGCTTAAATTGAAAAACTATTTATATGAGAGACTTCTATATGAAGGCTGCAAGGAATCAGTCATATTTGGCGATTTAATCCTTTGCCCACCATATGCAAAGTAATTCTTGGGCCACGTGTAACTGCATTACCTACATGTTAAATCACATAGAGTGAATAAGAACTAAAAAGAATATTTTCCAGGATTGTACAGAAAAATTGGGAGCCATAGAAGAAATTGGAGGTGACAAGATATTTCCATTAGAGAGCCTTCCACCGGAAAATGGGAGAAAAGACGTCGTACGTGACACTTTTTATTATACTTTCAAAGCATAAAAAAATGGTACTGTTCCTGAAGAGGAAAAAGCCCGAACTAAAAAGCCTTTAGAAAGTTCCGGGCAAAAGGAAAATGGGTAAAGAAATGGTGTCGGAAAAGAGGCTGGTGACGATAAATCTAGGACCGGGGAAACTTGTGTCAAAGAAATTATTTTGGGAGAATAAAAGTTAGGAAACAAAATCTGTATTGTCCATGGACAAGAAGGCAAAGATGAGAGAAGAACGTTCTAGAAGAGAAAATAGAAATATTTGGGGGAAAGAATCAAATGGAGTATCTGTTCACACGCTTTCCTCGTAATCTCTATAGGATCTATTGCAGAGAGAAAGGGCCAATATCGCTCAATTGAGCGGAGATATATAGGTTACTATGTATTATAAGCACAACATAACTTTTTTTCAGCCCTCAAGGAGTTGGTGGGCGTCTGGAGAATTTTCGGGGAATGATACGGAGAGAAAGCAAGAGAGAAAGCGAGGAAAATTATCGATTGAATGAGCTCATCTATTTCCCTCAACTCTTTTCTCTTTTTTTCACATAGTGACCTTTCTTTTTCATGAGCCTTTTCATTCTCGTCCTCGCCCACACTTGCAATTCCTATCACGAGTGAATGTTACCCCTTTTTTTTTCTCGGTGGTTGTACATAATGTAAACGACTGCCTTTTTTTCCCCTCATCGATTCGTTTTTTTCGGGGGCCTTCAACAAGTGTTGAAGACATGAAAGAGGATGGAGAAAGGAAATAATGACAATATAAGAAAAAAGGGCGGAAACTGCATCTTTTCTCGTCTATTTCCACCTCCAGTCGTCCTCCCCTGTCAGGAGGAAGACAGTGATGAAAGAGGGGAAACTGCGCACTTTTTTCCCCTGGAAAAATATTTGGGACCAGATCTATACAGATCCTTTTTGGCTTGTACATTAGGATAACTTTCATTGCATCCAGATTTTTTGAAATCGATCCCATACTGGTTTTATTCTAATTTTTGTGCTCTAGTTCAAACGCTATAATGTTTTTTGTAATTATTTTGAACCAGTAACTTTTTTGAGCCAAAAAAGTCTCCTAAACTGACAGTTGTATTCCAAGAAAAATCGGAGCGTTATTAATCATGCCCGGGGGTATCCTTGGGTACGAGCGAGACAGGGGAGATGGGGAAGAAATAAAAAGGTTTTATTTCCAGGAAAATCGGTCAATCCACTTTCCCACAATGTGATTCGTGACCTTATACACTATGATTCCTTAAAAGGTAGGGGGAGGAAATAAATGTCTGGGCCTAAAATTAGAACTGCCTCCACAAAGAGGATTTTTTTCTCCTAAGGAAATGGGAGGATATGGGATCTTTTAAGATTTAATCATTTTCTTCTCCGAATCACGGATTTCTCGGAGCCTTCAATGCTCTTCAGACACAATAGGAAGATGCTTCAGATTGATGGAGGGGGATGAAATGATTTGGAACAACCGGAGTATTTTTGTACCAGCTGAGATGTACCATGTTCATTTTTTGGGAAGATCCCCGCTTTGAAAATGGGTTAACAGTAAGGTGGATGACGGTAAGGAGATGGATGAAAAAAATACCTGATAACCACTTCGAAGAGATGGAATCGGGTAAAAGTCAATAAATTGGAAAGAAATGAAATCTTTAAAAAAAAAAATTAAATCCACAGGTAAAGTGTGGAAGAAAAAGGGTTAAAAAAGGTTACCTACCTTCAAGTGTTTGGTCATATCCTTTGGTAAAGAAAAGCATGGCTTTCGCCGCCCTCTCCGGCGTCTTCAACAATCCCTGGCGATCTACATCCTCGCCCAAACCGAAGAGGAGCTCCTTGTAAGCCGCTGCCATGCTCGGGATCAAATCTTCCCGGGTCGGTGGCTTGTGATCCAACTCCATGTCGTGGTGAAAGCTACAGTGCTCGTGACCTGGGTCAAATCACATTTGAAAAAAAATTCGGATATATTAAAATACTATGCAAAAACGAATTATACCAATGATACTGCAAAACAGTCGGAATATGTGCAGGTAGTGAATATCGCTCTGTATAATACATAACAGGTTGCGTATACATTTAATCAGTAAATTTTAAAGTCTAAATAAATCAATAAAAATTGGAGGAAATTTTTTTGGAGGTGCATTTACTGTCACTTGTACTGGCTTTATTGTAATTAAATAGAATGCTGTTGAATGATGCTGAACTTGTATGAGATATGGCGTATAATTATTTGCCCAATTGGTGGAAATTAGTGCTAATCAATTTGATATATAATTAAATTCATAGGAGAAACGGTTATATGATGATGAATGAAATTTATAATGATGAAATTATAATTCTTCTGTCAGGCATTGAGAAAGACCGGATCATGACCTTTGGGATGACTTTGAAATCAGTGAGATGACCCAAGGAATTTTACAGAAAATGCCTTGGACACGTTTCTTGGGCTTGACACGCAATGCTCTACTTTCTCCCGTATTCGCCATGAATTGTTTTGTTCATTTAAAGTCAGTGCAAAGAATATTGAAAATAGGATTTTATTTTTTCATCACTAAAAAAGGAGTATTATTGATTTATTTCAATAATTAAAGTAAATAAAAGGAGCAATTATTTGCTCATATTGCCCCTTCCCAAGTGGATTGGAATAAATTTTCCCTTTCAATTTTCCGTTTTCTTCATTGATTTAAAAAATATATATACCCAAGTAAAACCTCGTCAATGTCATAATAACGCAGTCTCTAATTAACTCCTTAATAAATGAATATAAAAAGGCGTGTGTGCAAGGAAAATAAATGTACCACCTTGTGTTTTTATGTAATCATCACATCATAACAGGTCACTTTTTTTTCTGTGTGCTTACAGGATTCACCTTTACCTCACGTGTTGGAAAACTTGTTGGGAGCAATTTATTGATTAATAAAAAAAATAAGAGAAGAAAAAAATTTACATTTAATCTAATGGGATGCAGGTGAGAAAATGTTATGTAAAAGGATTTATTTATTTCTTGAATCACCAAAATTCCTTTGGGGATACATATGCTAACAGGGCTGAAAGTTTACGTAACATTTTTTTCTGGTGACTTTGAAAAGAGGAATAAACTGGCTATTATCATAATTGTTCCTTTCATTGAAAAAAAAATTAACATGGACTTCCCACACTAACTTCATTGGTAAAAAAAAAAAGTCAGAGGAGTTTGTAGAATAGAAGTTTTCTCCACGTGGTTGAGCTTATGTAAGATCAAAGGAAAATGTGCAGGATGGTTATGATTCGACAATTTAATTGAATGATTGTCACAAGTTCTTAGAGAAGGAGAAAATGATTCCATTTTTAGAAGGGCGATGATAGCTAAATTTTAGATAAATTGTGTTGAAAATACAAATCAATCGGGTAAAAAAGCACATCGCGGATGTTACGCAATTTGCGATTTCGTCATCAATCTGGTAATTTTAACTGCCTTGCTTCCTATTTAGACGTGCATAAGTTATGCTCGCCATTACAATTGGATTTGTTTTTTCTCTAAAGCCAATTATATGTTGTTGGTAGCTACATTGTCAGGATTTCTTTGATGCTTGCTCACTTTTACATTTCATCAGAAAATTCGTCGAAATTATATAACCAAAATTTATAAAAGTTGTCCTGGCATCCTGATAACCTTCAGAATTCACGTAATCGGATGAAATTCTCTCTTTCATTCGTCTCGGTCTTTTTTCTCTCTCTTATCTGTCTTTCTCTCTCTTATCTGTCTTTCTCTCTCTTATCTGTCTTTCTCTCTCGTTTCCGTCTTTTTCTCTCTCTTCTGTCTTTTTCTCTCTCTTATCTGTCTTTCTCTCTCGTTTCTGTCTTTTTCTCTCTCTTATCTGTCTTTCTCTCTCTTATCTGTCTTTCTCTCTCGTTTCTGTCTTTTTCTCTCTCTTATCTGTCTTTCTCTCTCATTTCTGTCTTTTTCTCTCTCTTATCTGTCTTTCTCTCTCGTTTCTGTCTTTTTCTCTCTCTTCTGTCTTTTTCTCTCTCTTATCTGTCTTTCTCTCTCGTTTCTGTCTTTCTCTCTCGTTTCTGTCTTTCTCTCTCGTTTCTGTCTTTTTATCTCTCTTATCTGTCTTTCTCTCTCGTTTCTGTCTTTTTCTCTCTCTTGTTTCTTCTTTTTTCTCTCTCTTATCTGTCAGTTTCTCTCTCTCTCGTCTTTGTTTTTCTCTCATTCTTGTCTGTCGTTTTCTCTCTCGTTTCTGTCTTTTTTCTCTTTCTCACTCGTTTTTCTCTGTCGTCTCTCTGCTCCTCTCTCTCTCTCTCTGTCTCTTTGACTCTGCATCCCTCTCTTCCTCTCCCTAAGCGTCTGTATATTTTATATTTCCTTTTTTTTTATATTTTTCCCTCTCACTTGTGACTCTTTCATCACTTTACCACCCAACTGAAATGAAATATATTCTGGCAACAGGTAAAACCAGGTTTGGATACGCCACCCAGTCATCTGAGTATCATAATTAGATTGTGTAACAATGGGATTTGGGCTTGTTCAGCTACCATAGAACAGGGTTGAGATGAAACCAAATACGCAAAATCAGATGGCAAGGCACGAGGATATATAGAATTACCCCAAGAACAATATATAATGGATTTAATTTCCAGCAAAAAATAATGTCAGACCCTCCAGCAAACCTGGAGTAGAAGCAGGAAGTAGGAAAAGATGTTCTTAGACTGTTACTTAGGACTATAATCTACACATTAAAATATGAAGCTTAAATATTATATTTGTCTTCAAATAAAAAAACGAGAGAAAATCAGGGGGAAAGTTGAGATGAGAATTTTTTGGTTTTTTATTATTGCATTATTTTTAATTTTTTTTTTACCTGGAGTCTTGGTCGTCCGTGGGCTCTCTGGAACATCTCCGTTGGTCTCAGTGGAATGATTGTTCCCATTGTACACCCTCATGTTGGCTAACTTATTCTTCTTCTTGAGGATCTCAGCAGTGATGGGGGAAGCGTGACCGTTTGAAACAACTTCAGTAGCGGATCCTTGGTGATTCATAATTTTTTTCCCACGCGAGTCCTGCAAGTATGCAAATTGATTTAAAGAGTCAATCAATATATGTTTTTACACCTGTCTCCCTATGCTATATATCCTAATTTGTTGTTTCTGTATGTAGTTTTCATCTAAACTTTTTTTGTGGGACTAACCAATATCAACGTGATTTTGTCTTGATACAGAATTGAATTTGTCAGAAAGTTTTTACCAGACAAAACTGCACTAATGCAGCTTTGCACTCCCATGGGGCACTTTGGACAAATAAAAGGATGTTATGTATACAGATAGGTATACCTAATGTGCATAATTACTGGGGGTAAGCTAACTTATGCTGTTATACTTATTCTTAAGGCAAATTTATACTTTGAAAATTGTGCTTTTTATAGCAGAATCATGTTTTTTTCTACCTAAAAATTACGTTTATGTCTCCAATTTTGGGCATTTCTGCATACATTTCAAGTAAATGTGGAGGTGATTAAACTGCAATTTTGTGCTTTTTTTTATTATATATGAAATTCCACTATTTTTTACCAAGTTTATTGAGCATGTATACTTTTTATTTAATTTTTTTTAAAACATGTTCCTTTATTTGAATTATGCTATTTATTCAGTGCTTCTTATGTATTATTTTCTTGTGCGTAAAAATCATTCTTAAATCAACTCACAGTATTACAAAATGGTACAAAACAAAATATTCTCGATTATGCTTTTGGCTTGCACTAAATTTGCAAACAAAGGGGAAACGCAGTAATAAACGACCTCATGGCACTTTCTTGATTATTTCGGAAAATATCAATTAAATTTAAATAGCATAATTCCAACATTATTTTATTTTCCAGAAGTCTACCGTTAACTCATACAATGGGGTAAAATTAGCCTGTTCTGCCGTATAATATGCATTTGTTTCACTGATTAAGTGATTAACATCTCTCGGGTTGCCCCTAACAGTGGATAACTGGATATTTATCCCCTTGTCTTGTACCAAAAATAAACAAGGTAAATAAACACAAGAAGCAAAACGGGCTTCATTAGTAGAAAATAGGTATTTTTGTGACGTAGGCACCTTTTTTTAAAGGAGAAGTTCTATATTTAAAGTTTGTTATGGTCCCCATTAGTTCATTAGTGAATGAAGGGCGATATAGATCTGTATGTACATATTAGGTGTAGGAGAGTACCTTTATGTTTGATGTATGCATTATCTATACAAAATGTTGCAAGGTACTTTATTTACAGTGGAAAGAATCACTCTCAACAGAGATAATTAAAGGCATAGAAAAAAATGTTCGTTAGTGGCAAATGTCACGAGTTACAATTAACCCCTGCAAGGTCATTACCGTGTAGCGTAATCAAATGCATCGTTTCTATATGAATTGTTTTTAGGTACATTTACGCTTGTGTGTGCACATTTAACTACTCTTTTTCAATCTTTGATGTCGTTCATTACATGACATTCGTATTTTGTAAAATAAAGCTTAAGATCTAACATAATTATGCTGAATTTTTTCTTCAATGTTTAAATCAACTATTTTATTTAGGTACTTTCTTTCTGTTTCAGCAAGATAAGCCTTGCGCCTTGCCATTTGTACCATTTAAATTCGTCGTAATCTTTAAAAATCCCATTTTTGTACACTTTTCGCAAATTAACTAATAAATTTAGTGATCGGATTCCATGTGACATACTAATACAAATAATTTTCATATCTAAAGGAGCAAAACCAGTACAGTTTAAAGATTGGGTACAGAATGTATTTTGTTGTGACAGAAATTTTACAATGTCATCAGTTCAGCAACAAATGTTTGAAACAAAAGTTGACCTTCTGAACACTGGCAACTTTCCGGGTTAAACTATTGTTAGCCCGGTAAATTTCTTTAATTTTGTATTTAATTTGTAAAAGCTAATTTAAAAAAAAATCTTTCTTATTTACATCGAAAAAAATTAAAAATATCTCAAATGTGCAATCTCATTCCTAGAATTGCCCAAAATTTTTAAATGAGACACACACATTCCCTATAATTTGTCTAAAATTTCTAATTAGTACACCAAAAGTCCTAGAATTCGTCCTAGATTTTTTCTAAATAGTACACTTAAAATGCTAAAATTTGGCCAAAATTTCTAAATAGTATACTTAAAATGCTAGAATTTGCACGAAATTTCTACATAGTTAACGAATAACCCTAGAATTTGTCCAAAATGTATAAATAGTACACCCAAAATGCAGAATTTCCCCCCTTTTTTAATGATGGTACACCCAAAAATATAAAGATACTAAAATATTCAACCATCCTCCGAACACGTGAGATTGTCTTTTGGAAATCTATAGGAATTTCGTTTAAAAAAAAACTTACAATCAGTGAAGAATTTGGAGAAAATTTGCTGGGCTTTATTTTGTCTGTAAAAGATGGTCTCCGTAGTCGTCAAAAATCCTCTTTGGGGGGAGTAAAAAGGGTTGAGGTAGAATTTTGAGAAGGAGCACTGATATGAAAGCACAACCAACTTGGAGGGGAAGCTCTTTTGATCTCCTCAAAGACTCTCCACAGACTGAGGTAGAAGTGATTGTGGACCTGGAAGATATACGCCTTTCACTATTCCTATCCTTTCCCTCATGGACAAAAGTGTGCCTGTGTGCGTGCTACAAGCAAAATCTATTGGGAGGCTGGTGGAGTTAGTCACACTCTCTTGGTGCCATGCTTTACCCCTTTACTTTTCCCTATTTTTCATATAGGGGATTTTTTTTATATCGTGGGTCCTCCTTCTAAAAACTATACCACCCTTGCTTTCATAAGCATTCTCCATTACCCTCTGTGCTTCCCTTTAACACGGTATATATTGGGACTGGCCACATGGAAAATTAATTTTGTAAAAAAAAAAAAAAAAATTACAAGTTTGTGGTGAAAAGCTGGACGCACCTCGTTCACAATTATGTAACAGTCGTCTTTTTATACACAAGGACAAAGTTCCTCTTTCTCCTCATTTTCATCTCCAAAATCCGCTCTGGTTGTTAGATTGTCGACCTCTGTCTCCCTTTTTTTCTGTCGACCTTTAACTCCCTTTTTTCTCTGTCGATCTGTCTCTATCTCTCTTTTTCTCTCTCGACCTTTCTCTCCATTTTTTGTCTGTCGACCACTCTCCCTTTTTCTCTGTCGATATCTCTCTCTCCCTTTTCTCCCTTTTTTCTCTGTCGATATCTCTCTCTCTCCCTTTTTCAACCTGTTTCTCCCTTTTTTCTCTATCGATCTCTCTCCCTTTTTCTCTGTCCATTTCTCTCTCCCTTTTTTCTCTGTCGATCTCTCTCCCTTTTTCTCTGTCCATTTTTGTCTCCCTTTTTCTCTGTCCATTTCTGTCTCCCTTTTTCTCTGTCCATTTCTGTCTCCCTTTTTCTCTGTCCATTTCTGTCTCCCTTTTTCTCTGTCGATGTCTCCCCAATTTTTGTGTTGATCTCTCTCTTTCTTTTTCTTTGTCAGCCTCTGTCTCTCTCGATTTTCTCTGTCTACCTCTCTTTCTGTTTTTTTCTCATCTTTTGTCTTCGTTCTCCTCTGTCGAATTCTCCCTTTTCTACTTTTTGTCTCGCCATTTCTCTCCCTTTTTCTGTGCCGAATTTTCTCTCATTTGTCTGTCTATACCTGTTTCTCCTCTTTATTTCTTACCGTCACTCCCCCTTTCCCTCTCTCTCGCCGTGTCTGTCCGTTTTACTGTATATATAAAGCAAAACTTTCCACCAATTGAAACGTCATCTGAACATGCCTTGTGCCCAGTGAACATTGAACATCTGCTGAATGTACTGAATGTACTGAATTTTAGCAATACGGAAAATGCTGAGCAGCGACGTCATGCGAGCAAATAATCATTAGCATCACCTGCTCCAATAACTGATAAGTCTTGACTAATCGTACTATTAGTACGGGAAAAAAGGTAAACACACGTACGTGGAGCGAGGCAGGTCCAGAAATGTGGCACATTTGGCCGAATGTCATCAAATGAAAGTCCATTTTCCTGCATCAGCATGATAATCAATGGGAAGTGATAATAATACACAAGATGGATTATGGTTTTAATTGCAAGAGGCAAACGTTTACCCGTCCATCATCAGGTGTCATGAGAGGGGAATTCGCAATATGTGTTGCCTGCGCAATATTTAATGGAGGATTGCATAAGAGAGTTTTTTATGAGGGATTAAACCATCGGAAATATAGTATAAATAAATAATACATTTATTTGTTCCACGCGCCCAAGAGAGAACTTGCATGGGATGAATAACAACATAATGAGTGGAGTGGGCTGGGAAAAAAAAAGTGGATTTTCGGCTGGACATGTGGGGTGTTATTCAACGGTGTTACTTAATTTCAGTTTTTACGTAACTTTGTCCTTAGGACCTTTATGTATTCAGGATTGTTAGTAATAGTGACTGCCCAGGACGCTCTGAGCTCAACTTGTATCCAGGTGATGCTGGAGGAGAGAAGGATTTATGTAAGACCCTTGCGGTAATGTATTATGATTCTGCCCTTTTTTCTACGATTTTTTTTCGATTTTTTGGTAATAGTAGAAGATACGTCTCCGTTGTGTAACATCAGGTTTCCTTATGAGGGTCATCTTCTTCTGCATGTCACTTTTCATTTCATTGCCCTGGACACATGCACATCCACTCGTTACGCCTTTGCTTTTTTGGTCCACTGGCGTCCCACTCTCCCTTGTCGTGGTTGCCTTTTCCCTTCATTTTGTCTCCGTTTTATAACACTGTCGTCTCAACTTTTTCTATCTTCTTTCTCTCCTCAGTTCCCTTTTTCCGCTCTACTCTTTTTCAGTCTTCATTTGCTTGTTTCTTCTTCTTTCTCCCCTGTTTTCTTTTTTTCTCCTCCTTGTTTTCTTCTTTCGGGTCCTTTTTTCTTTTTTTCTCCTTGTTTTCTTCTTTCGGGTCCTTTTTTTTTCTCCTCCTTGTTTTCTTCTTTCGGGTCCTTTTTTCTTTTTTTCTCCTCCTTGTTTTCTTCTTCTTTCGGGTCCTTTTTGCTTCTCCTTGTTTTCTTCTTCTTTCGGGTCCTTTTTGCTTCTC
>JAQGBT010004775.1:0-15746 GCA_034698585.1 Disparrhopalites patrizii
TGAGGAGCCTTGTTTGAATATCCATTCTCCTAAGCTTTATCTCAATATCTACTCTCGTAAGCTTTATCTCAATATCTATCTCCTGAGGAGCCTTGTTTGAATATCCATTCTCCTAAGCTTTATCTCAATATCTACTCTCGTAAGCTTTATCTCAATATCTGCTTCCCTAAGCTTCATCTCAATATCTACGCTCTTCACGTTTATGTCTGCATCTGCAATGTCAGGTCTCCATATTGTCTCGCCTTCACGCCATCTTAAGTTTGTCTTGCCATTGCATCAATTTGATGACTTTTCCCGACAGATTTATCAATCCGTGTCTCTCGATCTGATTATCTTTACTTGGACTTTATCCGTAAGTTTTCTCGATCATGACGCTATTCTCTTTTCCCTTTAATTCATACCCTACTTTATCGTCTTTCTGCGAATCTACTGATTGACCTATCAGTAATTATGGAATTTGCATTTTCCATGAATTTATATATGAAGCGGGCACCAGACTTTCTTGATTTTATACTCTATACATGAAATTTCTCCTCTCCAAAATTCCATTCCTTCCCATATTTTTTCAAAAAGGGGAAAATCCAATTCTGTGGGAACTTCCTGTTGCTACAATAGCGAGGAAGTACTAATAAAAAAAATCCCAAAGAGGAAAGTTTCAGTAGTCCAAAGTTACAGGAATTGTACAGGGAGTCAAAGGTCGGCCATATCCTCTTCCACCCCCTTTTTTCATAAAGGTAATTCAAGGGGAAAAGAAAGAGCTATTAGCCATAATGGGGCCGGATCTGGTCGCATGCACGTTCTCATTGTCCCTCAGGAGTTGCCTTCTGTATACATATGTACGTATATATACCTAAATATAGACCTCGCTTATTACTCCCATCATTTTGGAGGGTTCTAATAATGGACTTTTTTTTCTGGGGGAGAATAAAAGAGGAAATAAACTCGTGATAGAAAGGAGAAAGTATGGGGTGATGTTGAACACTGTAATAATTCTAACTTTCTCCCTCTCCACCCTTATCACAATTCACTTTGCACGGCGGAAGCAATCAGGAGTGCACACACCTCGTGTACGGTGTATTTTCCCGTATCTAATACATGTACGTTTTTGGGTCTGTATTTGAGGGTAAATAGAACATGAAAAGTCATTGGTTCTCCCGGTTTTTACACACTCCATTTAATACCGTGTATGGTCACTATTAGGCAATTTCGGAGGGTTTTTTCTTCCGTTTTTGGCGAGAGAGTGGAAAACCCGCTGAAATCCGCTGAGGAGAATTTGGCGAGAAGAGGTTGAAATTACGCAATGAACACCTTTGTTCTCTTTCAAATATATACCTAGCCACATTTAGAGACTCTAGAATATAATGCCGCATTTTATTCCTAGTATTTGGTTTTGGGCTCAAAATCTCTCGACAGTTTCAGGTTTCCGCATCCAAACTTCGCAAATGTTGAAGTAAATGCTGTAACAATTTAGCTTTTTAATGCTCCACCATATGCATTTTTTTATTTGGCCAATTCATCATTATGACAGGAAAGAAAAAGAAGTTTAGTGTAAAAACAAAAGAGAAAGATAATATCTGTAATGCGAAAATGGGAGAGAAAACGGGTGGACATGTAAAAGCAGAAAAAAGCTAAATCAATCAGAGAAAGCGCACAGGATGAGAAAGTAGAAGGAGAAAAATAGACAGTAGAACGAAAAAGGAACAATACAATGAGAAGGAAGAATATAAAAAAGAAAAACGAGAAAACAGAATGCAGAATAATAAAAAAAAAAATAGAATGAAAAACAGAATGATGAATAAGAATAAAGAGAAAGTAGAAGGAAAACCAAATGCAGAATATGAATAAAGAGAAAGTAGAAGGAAAAACAGAATGCAGAATTTGAATAAAGAGAAAGTAGAAGGAAAAACAGAATACAGAATTTGAATAAAGAGAAAGTAGAAGGAAAAACAAAATTCATACTGTGCATAAAGAGGTAGCATACGTAAAAAAGCTAACACAGAATAAGAGTAAAGAGAAAGCATACGTAAAAAAGCTAATGCAGAATAAGATTAAAGAGAAAGTAGAAAAAATGGAATACAAAACATGAATAAATACAAAGCAATGAATGGGGAAAGAGAAAAAACAAAGAATTGATTGCTGAAAGAGAAAAAACAAAAAATTGATTGCTGAAAATAGAAAAACAAAGAATTGATTGCTGAAAATAGAAAAACAAGAAAGAATGGGATGTTGAACCGAAAAAAAGGAGAGAAAATGGAAAACACGGAAAATAAAAAGAAGAAAAATGGACGTACAAAAAAGAAAAGAGAGAGAGAAACAGGGAAGAATAAGATAAATAAAAACTGCCTGGTCCCATTTGTACCACTCCTGGCCTTTGATTAAGGTTAAAAGCAATTTTTCCCATGTTTTCCCTCTCACTTTCTCCTGCATCCCCTGCACGTTGTCCTCCATCCATGGGCTTATGGTGAGTAAGCACACATGTATGGATACCTCCGACTTTCACCAAGGAAGACTACTTCCTCCAGAAATCCAGTGCACATGGTGTGTAAGGAACAATGGGGCAGTTATCACCACTTTTTCTGTCCCTTCCCCTTCTCCCTCTCATTGTCAGGCACTCCCACTATCGTGATTTTTCTCTCTCTCAAAACGTGTTTCCTTACAAAGACTTTCTTTTTCCGGCTCATTCTCTCTCTATCTCCCAGTTTTTTTTTTTGCTTTCACTTTTTTATCTCTCTTTCTCAAAAAGACTACTTACGGCATCTACTCTTATAAGCCATTGAGGTTAATACCAGTGCCTTGTTGAACATGGAGGAGGACATGGAGTCCAGAAAAATGTTGGGGTAGTGTGTGTGGAAAATTTTTTCATGGAGACTTTTCCAGGGAGAAAAAATGTATTTGGTACATACGAAAATTTCCTCTCTTACTTTCTCTCTTATTCTCCCTGTGTTGCTCTTTCTCTCTCGCTTTCTCTCTCTTTCTCTCTATCAATTTCCCACTCTTTTTCTTGCTCTCTTTACTGGATGGGCCAGACAGGAGTGAAAGCCAGAAGGAATGCATCAAAGCTGAAGAAGAAGGAGAGAGATATGAGAAGAATAGAAGGAATTTTTTGGAGACGTTCGCCAGCTTTTTTTTATATTTTCTATCAGTAGTACTCCCGCCTCCAACACAATGGCTTATATTCTTTTGGGCCGAGCCATTACAAAGGGTTTAATGTAGCGATATTTTTTCCACATTACCCAATCTCCTTACATTGGCTTTTGTTACATTTTATCTTTCACTCCATTTTTTTCTTTCCCCGGAGCTTCCTCTCCTTCCTGGGGCTGTGGGACGTGAATGGGAGTTTTACGCTCTCTTACAGATTCTCCGTCTTCCCCTTCCTCTCTTTCCTTTGGCAAGGAGAAGAAAGGAGAAAGGATCCAACGAAAGGAGGTACATACATAGTTTGGGGAGGCGGGAAGATTTTTTGGCCATTGTAAACTACTTGGCGGGGTTGTCACACCTTTTGGATTTTTTTTCTGGTTGGGTTTAAATCAAGCAGTTTTCCCGGGAGTCTTGCACCTGCTTTGGGTTCATTAGGTATGCGAGAAATGTCGCGAACTTCACACCTTCAGGGGTATTCCGGGCACAAATTTCTTATTTTTCCCTAGACGATAACAATACCTGAGTCTACAATTTTTTTCGTTGGGAAGTTCTCCTTTTTTGGGTTTATTTTTGATACTTCTACATACTTTCACCTTTTTATCTCTTTCTCTGTTTGTTTATTTCGCTCACTTTTTATTTCGTCCTTTTTCCTAACCTTTTTCTTGTTTTTCTCTTTCTATGTTTTTGTGTTTTCCATTGATTTTTCTTGTCGTTTCTTTTGACTTTTCTCGTCTTTTCGTTTCCTTGCTGTATTTTGCTTCCTCTTTGCCGGCATGTTGTGTTTTCACAATATTTTTAAATTTTATTTTTTATTCCCTTTTTTGGACTTTCCGTTTGACTTTCTATTTTCTGATTTTTTGCTTTTCGCTACTCTGTTGTAAATTTTGTTTTTCTCTTTGGACCTTCTTCATCTTTGGTCTAGTCTAGTTTTTGCTCTTGTTTTAGTCTATTTTCTCTCCCTTTTATGGCCTATTTTTTCCTTTCTCCGTTTTGGTATATTTTATCTTTCTCTGTTTTGGTCTTTTTTTCCTTTCTCTTTTTTGGTCCTTTTTTCCTTTATCTTTTTTGGTCTTTTTTTCCTTTCTCTTTTTTGGTCTTTTTTTCCTTTATCTTTTTTGGTCTTTTTTTCCTTTCTCTTTTTTGGCCTTTTTTTCCTTTCTCTTTTTTGGTATATTTTTTTTTCTTTCTCTGTTTTGGTATATTTTTTTCTGCTTTGGTTTATTTTTCCCTTTCACTATTTTGGTATGTTGTCTTCTGTCTCTTTTTTGAGGTTGTTTTTACTCTTTTTCGGGTCTACATACTTTTTCCTTTCTCTGTTTTGGTCTATTTTTTCCTTTCCTTTTTTAAGTTTTTATAACTTTCTCGTTTTAAAGCTTTTTGCTTTTTTTTAGATTTTTTCCTTTCTTTTTTTGGTCAATTGTTTCTTCTCTTTTTTGTTTTATTTTATTTTTCCCGTTTTGGTCTTCCTCTTTCCTTTCTCTTTGTAGATCCTTCTCTTTTTGTATCTTTCCCTTTTCCTGTCTGTTTGTCTATTGTTTTTCCCCTTCCTTTATTGCCCCTGTCTTTTTCCTCCTGTTTTTATTCTCTTCGTCGTTTTCTGCTTTTCCCGAATGTTTATGCTCACTTTTATCTCTTTCCTCGTGCTTTCTCTCCCTTAATATCTTTTTAGTTCCTTCTCAATTTCCATCTCCATACCTTCTCCATCTTGACTCTTTCACTTCATTCTCCTCCACCTCCAAGCGATTCCCCTGTATTTTACAGTTCCACACGGACTTCCTACCCTACCGACAAATAACTCCCCATGCACATTTTTTTACCATAAGTTTTTATGCACACGTTTGTACGGTAGGTATATCTTGGAAGTATACGGGTTTAATGTGTGTATGCTTATATGACCATACGTACATTTTTTTTATCTTCCCGCAACATCCCGCCGGCCTTGGAGAGCATATAAAAAGGATTTTATGCAACCCTTCACATACAAATGGTCATTTAAAAGGGCATATAAAAAAAGGAGGTAAGGGGAATTGTCTATACATCTCATATAATGGCGTTAAAAAAAAGGTGCCGTCTACTGTGAAAGACTAAATAAAATACAAACAACGTTCCTTTTGTACACATTACTACCTACAATTTTCCTGCCTGGCTTCCATATTTCTCCGTCTCGCTCTTTTCTCTCTCTCTCTTGCTCTCTCTTTCTCTCTTTTTCTCTCTCGCTCTCTCTCTCACACAATTCCTCTTGCCTCTTCATTTCCCTCCTTCATCCAATAAATTCCGCTCCTCACGTCCTCCACCGCTCCTACGAGGCCGCCATCGGTGGTCGTAAATACAGATTATGGGCAGGGGAAAAAGGCCCGTCGATTTTATGGGTGAAAATACAAATTTCAAAGAGCGAGATAAAGAGTAAAAAAAAAAGAAAAAAATACATTTCTTTATGTATACAAAAAAAAAAAACAATTTCCAAAGCCAGCCACCCTTTTATTTGGAGAAGTCAATGAGTCATTAACATAAATTCTGTCTGGTAAATTTCCCCCTCCTCCAAGTAATCCTTGGGTTCATGTTCCCTTTCTGTGCGGGAGGATTTAATACCAGGAAATACATTTAATTGCTCCTTAATAAAAATTGGCGGGGAATTCCAAAATGTATGGGGATGGCGACCACCCACGGATTTTAGCTATGGGAGATGAGGGATTCTTTGGAAGTCTCTGTGTCATTATGGGCACATTATACATGCTGGACACTTTTATTGGGAGCTGGGCGGGATTTTTTTTGGGGAAGTTTACTTATTATTGATGGCGTGGTAGATGAAATGGGGGGAAAACAAAAGGCTTTGGGGGAGGGGGAGGGTTTGAAATGAAGTGTTAAAAAAATATCGGATGTACAGCTCTTTTCTTTACCTTTCGGCCCCTCCGCCTTCCCGGCTGGGGAAGAGCACAAAAGACGGGCATAAAAGGGGGAAGACGTTGAGTTTGCACAGTAGAATAAACATTGACTGTTTGAACTGTGCAGTGGCAAGAGTAATTCCATCCTTTTTGACTCCTTGAGAATACTTTTTTTTTGTCTCTCCTTCTCTCTCTCTCTTTCTCTGTTTCTCTCTCCTTCTCTCTCTCTTTTTCTGTTTCTCTCTCCTTCTCTTTCTCTCTCTCTCTCTTTCTCTGTTTCTCTGTCCTTCTCTCTCTCTTTCTCTGTTTCTCCTTCTCTCTCTCTTTCTCTCTTCCTCTCTCCGTCTCTTTCTCCTTCTTTAGCTCCGTCAGTCTCTCTCCTTCTCTCTCTTCGTTCGGCTCTGATTGTCTCGCTTACTCAATTCATTCGTCGTTCCACTCCCGTTTTTGTTTTTTGTGTCTCAATCTCTCTCTCTCTCGTTCTTGTTTTGTCTCAGTCTCTCTCTCTCTATTTCGCTCTCATTCACTCCTAGTCCCTTCAGGAATCCCACAATTGACTCCATGTATTTTATTTGCTCACACGCTGTCTCTCCCTTCCCCCTGTATATGTCATTCCCCTAGGAGAAAATGGATTAAGCTGAGCATGAATGAGATAAAGGTTTTCATGGTAAAAGCTCATATGTCAGCATATTTTTCCCTCGTAAAGAACAGCCCCGGCAGCCCATCAAGTCTCATAATCATGTACGTTTCGAATAAGTAGAAATAGAGAGTGAGAAAAAATAAGAAGAAGAAGAAGACAAACATTGAGCATGTCACATCCTTCCCTGTATTATTTTGTTCTTACAGACTAAACACGTACTCTACTAACATTCACTTCATCTGGAAAGACTTATTTTTTTTCCTTTCCATGTCGCAACATCCTTCCATCCATCGGACAGTCTTCCTCTTGGCATGCTGTATATGCACGTAGGATCCTGACAACTATTGGCTCACGACTGTTTGGAGACACACAGAATCCTTGGCTTTCCCTCTTACTTTCCACTTTCTCCCTTGGTCTTCTCCTCGTCCTTGTCATTCTCCCTTGCTGAATGCTGTCGTTGGTACATTCTTTGCTTTCTTGGCATTTACGCACTTCATAGGACTTATACTGTCCTGCATTTGTCTTGACATTTTTGGGTGATTCCCTCAAACGGGGTATACAGTGGACTCTCGCTATAACAACCCTCAATGGAAGGGCAAAAATGGTTGTTACATGGAAAAGTTGTTATAGGGAACATTTAATATGTATTCTACATACACGAAGGGCTGAAAAATAAAGTTGTTGTAGAGAAAAAGTTGTTATAAGGAGAGTTGTTATAGAGAAAGTCCACTGTACATAGAGTGCTTAAGAAAGGTAGTGTTTTTATTGTTTTGTAATTATTTTATTATCTCAATTGTGATCCCTTCAATCTTCCCAATTTTCAATTTTCATGTTTCAATTTTTTCCCTCTTGTCGTTGTCTTAAATTTAAATATTTCCGCTGGCTCGTGGCTGTATGAATGTGTGTCGCACACTCGCAGACAGTGCTCTTTGCTCTTATACAGTGGAGTCTCTGTATAACAAGTCTCTTTATAGCAGCATTTCTCCATAACAACATTATTTTTTCCGCCCTTCTTACATACATGTAAAGTACATATTTTATGTTCCATATAACAACATTTCCCTGTAACAATATTTTATCCTCTTCCCTTCAGTGTTGTTATAGAGAGACTCCACTGTATATGATTTTACGTATAATGTACAATGGAGTCCCTCTATAACAACATTCAAGGGAAGGACAAATAACGTTGTTACAAAGAAATATTGTTACACAGAACATGAATAATTTTGGGGCGAAATGATACTAACGCAAAACATCCCATTTTAAATAGGAGATGCATATTTAATGTTCAATATAACAACATTTTCCTGTAACAATATTTTTTTTCCTTCCCTTCAGAGTTGTTATATAGAGACTTCACATGCACATTACATGTACGAAGGGCTGGGAAAATAATGTTGTTACGGAGAAATTGTGTTATAAAAAGACTTGTTATAGAGAGACTTACTGTAGTATCATGTCAATATACAGTCGACTCTCGCTATAACAGCACCCTATAAAGCATGAAATTTTGCCTGTTATAGCAAAAAACTGTTATAGAGAACAGACATTTCTATGTTAACAAATGGAGAAAGTTTTTCAGGGAAGCATTTTTTGCTGCTGTTATAGCGAGAGTACTGTTATACAGGGGACTGTTATAGAGAGAGTCGACTGTATGCTATTATCATTTAATAGGTGTATAGTATAACGAATATTTGCATATACATGAAAGGCCTTACGGTTTATACATACAGTCGACTCTCGCTACAACAGCACGCTATAAAGCATCAAATTTCGTTTGTTATAGCGAAAAACTGTTATAGAAACCAGACATTTCTATGTTAATAAATGGAGAAAGTTTCTGAGAGGAGCATTTTTTGCTGCTGTTATAACGAGAGTACTGTTATACAGGGGACTGTTATAGAGAGAGTCGACTGTATATCTTTTCCCGATTTCGTATGTTTCGTGGTTTCTATATTTTTAACTTCTTTTTTCTGGTTCTATTCTTTTTGCTTTCTCCTTTTGTGTCACTGTTTAGAACCCTCAGTTTTGCTTTTTTTCTGTCTGTCAATCTTGCTTTTTCCATTTTTAGCAGTTTGCTTTCTCTTCTTTTCTCAATTTTGCTTTCTCCTTCTTTTCCCAGTTTTGCCTTCTCCTTCTTTTGTAATTGGCTGGTTCCTTTTTCACCAGCTCGCTTTCTCCTGTTTTCTCAGTTTTGCTTTCTCCATTTTTTGTCCATTAAGTTCTTCATTTGCGAATTTTCCTTCCGTGCATAAGTGCTTCAAAGGAATGAAGTCGGGAGGAAAGTGACTTTCTCCAGCGATCCCGCCTCCTCTTCCTTTTCTATATATACCCTCTCGAGTGTGACATAAATACTTCCTCCGGACTTTGACGTGATTATTATGGCAGGCATGACTTCATTACTTTTTATTTGATTACCTCATTTCCTCGCCATCCCCTCCTCATAATTCCCTTTATACGCGCACCATCATCCAATATGAACAAATTGGGTTAATCCCATCCATCAAAAACATTCTGGGAGTTGGTCCCAGTTTCTTCTCCTATATAGCATTCTCTTATATACAGGATGTTGTTCCTAGGAATTTTCATGGGTATAGAGGACCCTGTGTAACAGGTGTGGTAAACGGAAGGCTCTTTATCCCGGTCGTCCAACCCTGGAAATATTTTATGGAGAAAGAGGGAGAGAGAAATAGAAAGTCAGTTTTTCCCAGAGAGTATTCCAAACATCGGAGATATTTCCTGCCTTGGACATAGACACTTTCTGTGGTTTTGGAGTGCATCTAAAATATTGAAGGGAACTCAAGTGCCTGGTTGAGTATCAGGGGAAAAAGCAAACTCTATGAAGCTCAACAAAATGAGAAAAAGATTTTTTTTTTCCGGGGAAGAAAGCTACTGTATATTATGACCACAAAAACTTTATTCCTTGTTTTCCACTCAAAACGGGGGACGAAAGGGATTTTTCCCCTATAGTCTCGTCACCCTTAAAAGGGATTTCTTATGTCTTATGATGTAAAGGGCATGAAATGGTAACAAAATCTCCGAAAACTGTATTTATAACACTGACATTGGGGGAAAAGGGAAATGTGAAAATACTTTTTTTTTTTGGAAGGGAGGAGAAAAAGGGAAAGTTGTACCTTTGGGAGATAAATCTCCGTTTGCTGGGCTTCTTTCTGGCTTTTATGTATAAAGGTGGAGAATTGAGAAATTTTGGGGGATGCCGGCCTTTTTCATGGTACCGTTTTCGCCTTTGTTTTGAGCTCTTGGCTCAACGTATATATTCTGACTTTCAGAGATAGCCAAAATATTTTAGTTGAGAATACAAAATCCAAATATAGTCGGAGGTTTTATAATTATGAAATATCAATGATATTCGGCTGCTCTTGAAGTATTTAATTACAAATTACAATATACAAATGGATGTATTTTATATACAAATTACAATTAAATGTATTGACAAGATACATTCATTTACAGTAAAGTCTCTCTATAACAGCGTCCAAGGGAACCCGAAATGCTGTTATAAAAGGAATGCTGTTATAGAGAACACAATTAATATGTATTCCATGTACAAGGTGTATTAACATTTATTCCTTTTGTTTTCTCTCGTGTCTTTCTCCAATCAATTGCTTTATTTCCTTTCTTCTTCAATTTTTTATTTTCTCCTTTTCTTTACTCCTTTTCTGGCTTTTATTTTTCCTGTACTTAATTGTTTTTGTTTTCTCCATTTTGTTTCTCTCTGTCTCCCTTTTTTCATCGTTTTATTTCAGTTTTTCTCTTTTTTTCTCCCTTATTTTAAAATTATATCGCATATTTGAGTGTGCATTTTTTTCTTTCTCTTTTTTCTCCCTTATTTTAAAATTATATCGCATATTTGAGTTTGCATTTCTTTCTTTCTCCTTTTCTCCCTTTGTTCCACTTCCTTTTGAATGTATACATTTCCCCTGAATTTTTGCCTAAATTCCGTTTGTCTTCTTGTCTGTGTACCTTTTTTTCCTTCCCTTTTTCCTTGTTTCGTTTTCTTTTTCGGGTTATAATTTTTTTTAAGTCTTCTTTTGCCCCTTCTCCCTTTTCGTTCATTTCTCGTTCATTTTTCTTGCTCATTATCTTCCCCGTCTTTCTTCGTTTCTCTTTTGCCATTCTTCTTTCCTCCGCTTTTTGCTAGCTCTCTCTCTGTTTTGTTCTTTTCACACGACTTTTTGTCTCGTTTTTTTTATTTGATTTCTCCTTTTCTCGCTTGCAGTTGTACTTTTAACACATTTAATTCATCTTTTCTCTCTTTGTTTATTTCCCCTTTTATTTTGTTGTATTTGTTCACTTTCATAATTTCTCTCTTCTATATTTATTCCTTTTGTTATTCTCCCTTCTAGTTCTTTCTTTCTTCCTTTTCTTTCCCATTTCTCTCCATCTTTCCATTATCCTTGTTATCATGTTCACCCTTATCTGTTTCAGTAGATGTGCAGTAAAATCCGGCGTCAAAGGCTTTTTTTATTATTTCTAAATATTGCCCAAAACTGATAGGGAACATCCCATGCAGGCATTTTCACAATTAATACCACTTATCAGTAACGTCTTGCTTCTGCTCTTTTAGTCTCAAACAATCGTGAGCTAATCTCTGGAAACGCATCTGTGCACATACCTTTTCAAATTTACTAACTTGTACGTAAGTAAAATGGTTCGACCAAGCGCATTGGGATTTAATGGCCTCCCCAAAAAATATTTCCGACCCAGTAGAATTAGGTCAGCTTCAATCAATTATATACCTCCCGACAAAAGAAAGACATATTTTTTCTCCAAAAAAAAAATTCTGCCTGGAGAAAGCTTTTGTTGAAAATTTCACTGGAGGAAAGAGGCGTTTTCCGGTGGTATTTCTGTCCCAAATTCCATACAAAGGCACACATCGCCCTCAGCACATATTTTTCAAGGTTCACCGGCTGCTTTTCTCCCAGTTTCCCCTCTTTCTTTTTCATTTCACTTCACATTGTCGCACTCACCCACACGTGCCACATCTGCTCCGGGAACGGTGCTACCCCAACAAAGAGGGGAAAGTCACAAAACGCGTTCCTCCGGTGAATTCCTTCGAAGGAATGACCCAATAATCATAGCCTTGAGGACCCTAAATGCTATCCAAAGTTTAATATTTTGATTCCATTCAAAAATAAAATCCAGTTTGAGTTACACGTATTTTTATCCATAGCTTCACATTGCCATTTATTTCTGGACAGATTCATTTCCGTTTTTCGAAGTGCGCATCTGAGTAGGGCTGGCCAACAGCAAAATAAAGCAGAATCGGAAAACTGCGTTTTCGACCTTTTTCAGTTTGTTTTAGACACGTTTAGATCCATTTTTACAAAAGATATAGCTTAATTTGAAAACAGACAACCGCATAAAAAGCATAATCCCCAAAAATGGATGTAAAAATAACAAATTTTTAAGAGATTTCGTAAAACAAAGTTTAATTTTGTAGAAAACACACGAAATTGCTGCAATTTTTTGACTATGAAATTGGAAAACAAGCTTGGTTTTTTAAATATATACATATCCGAAACTAACTTAAATTGATAGCATAAAAAGCACAATTATTTAAATAATTAAAATCATAATTATAAGTCATTAAGAGCCTAATTTTATTATTTAAATCATTAAAATCATATTTATTTAAATAGTTACAAATGTCATCAAGAGCCTAATTTCATTATTTAAATCGTTAAAATCATATTTATTTAAATAATTGTATGTCATTAAGAGCCTAATTTTATTATTTAAATCATTAAAATCATATTTATTTAAATAATTACAAAAGTCATCAAGAGCCTAATTTCATTATTTAAATCGTTAAAATCATATTTATGGAAATAATTGTGTCATTAAGAGCCTAATTTTATTATTTAAGTCGTTATAGTTAAAATCATAGTTATTTAAATAATTTTATAAGCCATTAAGAGTCTAATTTTATTATTTTTAAGTCATTAAAATCATAATTATTTAAATAATAAAGCTAATAAAGCAAAAACGTGAAGAAAAAAAAACAAATAAGAAAACACAGGCAAAAAACAAATTGATAAATCAAGTAGAAATTGTTCTGCTGGATCACTACTGTATAACGGACCTTTCACAAATTCGAATCCCCCAAAGATAAAAACATTCCATAAATTATATAATTATATGTATATGTAAGTCGTAAATAGTCTAACATTAAAAGCATAATTATTTAAATCATAAAAGGCATAATTATACAATCAATAAAAGTATAATTTATAAAGCACAATTATTTAAGTCATAAAAAGCATATTTACTTAAATTTTAAATCATCAAAATCATAATTTGTATCCGTGAAAGCAAACTTTTTGACATAAGTTGGCTTGTCCAACATATGTATGAGTATCTTAAAAATTGGCTCGAAATTTGATTTTGCACAAAATTATTGTGATACCGTTTATCATATGCTCCTCTCAAAAACTTTCCCCAATTGTTAACATAGAAATTTCTATTCTCTATAACAGTTTTCCCCTTTAACAGGGTAAATTTGTACATTTTAGGGAAGCCATTGTAGAGAATTGAGAGATTCGACTGTATTTTTGTGCAACGTCAGATCCTTCCCTACACTACAGGGGCACAAGCCTTTAATGGGGACCCATCCACTACAACGAGTGGATAAGCACACGCAAACAGTGAGAGCATTCCAAAAGAGCCTTTCAACAAAGACCATTTTTCTGGCATTTTCCAATCCATACATCCTGATGGAGAGATGATTCCACCAAAGAGCACATTGAGGGATAAGAGCTGGAGCAAATAAAAAACTACGGAAAGTAAAAAAAAAAAAAAAAAGGAAAGAAAAACCTTGACTCTTACATGATTTTCTGCTTGAGGAAGAAAAGGTTCTCTCGGGACACCCGAAGGAGTGAGTGTGTGTGGTCCTACAAAATCATATAAAAAGATTTTCTTTTCTATTTCTTCAAAAAAAATTGTGTCAAAAATAGTCCAGATCCGCCGGATCGATTAAACCTAGTTTTTTTTAAACATATTTTCAGGGGGAAGAATCAAATCGGATTGTCTCCATCAATTTAACAGAGTCAAAGATCCGTTTTTTTTTAATAATTACTATCGATTTCCACCTACGTTTTCATGTCGTTTCAATAATAATGCCCAGTCAAATTTTTTTTATCTTAAGACAAAGAAATTTAAAACGTATTCTTCCTTTGGTGTCAGGAAAAAAGTAAAAATGGTCGTTATAGTAAGAGAAACATGCAAAGGCGTGGCCTAAAACCATTATAGAAAAAATGCAAAACCGCGCGGGGTTTAAAATTTGAAAAAACCCGTCACAGTGCAAAAAATGTTTGGAGGCGTGACCTAAATCGTATAAAATAAATAGGAAAATAATTGAAAACCGCGGGGGATTTAAAATTTTGGGAAAACAAATTTCAAAAACTTTATTGCAAAACAAAACCAACAAAAAAGCGCTGAGCTATTAACAAAAATATAATATTGTGATGAAAATTAAGCAGAATTTCCCTCGCCCTGCACATACATATGTCGAGGAAGATCTAAAATCATGGACGCACACCGTTTTGAACCTGATGGTAATTATAATTGCCATATTTTTGGGAGATACTAGAATCTTCCTGAAATCTTCTTATCCCATAGAAAGGGGGAAGGTTTTCCCCCGAAATAAAGGAAGGCTCTATTTAATGTCATTGGGGAGAGCTTCGGCCCTAATTACATTATAAGTTACTGTGTTAATCTCCCCTGCCAACACCCCCAGAACCATACAGGGTGGAAAGGAGGGAAAAAAATAAGAAAATTAAATTACACCCAATTTTGTTCTTTGCTCCAGAATACAAATTAATATGGGGAGATGAACTTGTCCAAAAAATCCAGACCACAAATTATTATTGCGGAGGTGTTCCCGTCCTTCCCCTGGATTTTTTTTTTTTTTGGTCTTCTTTATTTTTAGGAAAAAGATCTCCATTGCCACAGCATTGGGTAATCAGTCCACGTAGGAAAAGTGGGAGGTTATCCCACCACGGCGGGAGTAACATATATCAGTGGAGAGCATAATGAGGTAACGTAATTAGTTTTTAATGGTCTTTTTATTACTTGGCCAGGCCCAGGAACCAAGGAAAAATTGGTGATATATATAGTATTAATGGAGATATGGTCCACATTTTCTTTTTCGCTTCTGGGTTCTTCCCAAAAAATATTTTGTCTTCTTTTTCTTCTTCTTTTATTTCAGTTTCTCTGGCTCCACACCTGCTAACGTCGTTTTTAGGACCGTCTTTTTTTACGGATTTTTTCTTCTTGTATATCCACGTATATTTAGATAGGAAAACGGAATAAAAATGAAATTTTTGGGATTGGTATTTTCCACCATCGTCCTCGCTTGGCTTCTTATCCTTGGCTTCAGGCCCACTCGAGGAGAGACAGTGCAGAGTGCCAATTGTGCGTCCGAACTAGGTACGTGTGAGATGAGGGAGAAAGCCTTGTATCACTTTTTTTCACTTGGAATTTTTATACATGTTTCAGAGGAAGACATTTCTCTAGAAACAACACCACATTTCTGTTTTTGGGTGTTACACTATTATTTCCGCTGTGTAAATACAAAATATGCACGCAAATATTACTTTCACTCAAAATGACTTTCGTTTATTAGACAATTAATTTTTATTTTGCGTTTAAAAGCAGGTTTTTGTGTGTTTTGTGCGGACAAAGGGATTTTTTCATAAAAAAATAATTAAACTAACATTTTATATGCTACTTCGTTATATATTGGTTTGAATAACGGAAAACCAGAATTCTTTTTCAGTATACAGTGGAGTCTTCATAACAGCACCCCTTATAACATCATGTTTTGGATAACGTCGGGGAATTCGCCGCATCTTGTACATGGAATACATATTAATTGTGTTCTTTATAACAGCATTCCTTGTATAACAGCAAAATTTTCGGTTCCCTTGAATGCTGTTGTAGAGAGACTCCACTGTATTTGTATTTTGCGCTTTGTAATTAAATACTCATTTTAAATACATTTATTTGTATTTTCGGATGTGTAATTAAATACGCATTTTAAATACATTTATTTGTATTTTCGG
>JAQGBT010004776.1:0-15745 GCA_034698585.1 Disparrhopalites patrizii
TACTTCCATAGTATGTATATAGCATAGGAATAAATGGGAAGTAGCAAGTAGCAACTTCCAAATAAGTACTA
The DNA here is from genome assembly GCA_034698585.1 of Disparrhopalites patrizii. Lineage (NCBI taxonomy): Eukaryota > Metazoa > Arthropoda > Collembola > Symphypleona > Sminthuridae > Disparrhopalites > Disparrhopalites patrizii. Next base: position 72 of record JAQGBT010004776.1, read on the forward strand.
ACAATAATTGTGTAATTATATAAGAACATCACATGATCACAAATGGGAAAAACTCAAAAACCAACAGAGTACCTCCACATTAAGGCTAGCTTTAATTCAGGGGATTCAAGATTCACTTACAAGGGACATCTGAAAATTGTCCTTTGTAAGTGCAACCATTCTTGGAATGAGTTCCACCACTGACAAGACGCGACATGTGCCCATAAATCAGCTTTTAGTTGAATTCCGTTCTCTCATTCTCTCGCAACCGGAAACCGTGGAAATTGGACAGCCCGTAGCGCGTATTGGGAACAATTTTATCGCAAAACTTGGCTGGAAAACTCCGTTCCGATAAGGATTCGCCCAATTAAGATAGTTTGCCCGCGTAAAATTCGCTAATTACTACAAAATTCCACTTTTTGAACTTTGTGCGGATTTTTCTTGGGACTTGATCAGTTTTTGTTTTTATGGAGGTAGGGCATAAATACCTTTTGGAGTAAGACTAGCTAGATATGGTGAGATGGACAATTTTGCCTGGACATGTCTTGCTGTGGCAGGTGGCAGGGAGAGTGTGAGGGAGGTGAGGGGACTTGAGAGGCTTGCGAGCGAGGAGAGAGTCATTGTCCTCGAGCAAAGTGAAGAAGGGAGAAGTGAGGGAGGAGAAAGGAAGAGCTGAGAGATCGGAAGAGCACCTTCCTGTCCGTCGTCTCTTTTCTCCTCGCACACAAAGGCGAGAAGGGCTAGATTATTATTATTAATTATTATTATTATTGAACCAAGGGATTTACTAGATAACTGTAGGTGCTTAGCCCAGACACAACCTGGGGCCTTCTCCTAGGACCCTTGCTAGTTCCTCCGAGCTGGGAAGACTTGGAAGAATGAGGGACGTGGAGATCCCTAGTTGCCTGACAAGGACAGGGGAATGAAAGTATTCCTGTCACTCATATTTCCCTCAGCTTCCTCAGCTCTGGAGTCTGTTTTTATTTTGCTTTCTTCCTACTCCCGGCCCTGGCTGAGATGAGAATGGAGCCCGGACTCATTGTGTGCGGACTGCGGACGATGTTTGTTGTGGGGACGTGGGGAGTGAGTCGGAATTCCATTCCGCACGTGTCTTGTGTAACAGAGTGAGTTTCCCTTGCCTTTCCCTTCTTCTTGGCCGGACTGGAGAGTGATGGACAGGGATTGAGAGAGGAGACTCCAGGATTCCTCCTCATCAGCCGCATCGCTCGGGAAGTGGACGTCCACATGTTGGGAGCTGATTCCTAATCAATAAATTAGTCTCTCCCTATCCACGTCTCCCTTGTATCCGCCGCATCCCCAAGAATAGCTCCCTTTCCTGTGAAGGGCAGAATGAAGCCCAAGATTCCTTCCCACTCCCAGTCACTGGGCATCCGTGCAAAGCTAGCTGAGTTGGGGACTGCGGAGCGCTCCTGGGGCAACTTGAGTCCATGTGGAGCTGCGGGGATGAGAGGCAGCAGAAGGAAGGTTGGGCAGATTGGAGGATGGAGGAAGGAGGAAAGTCCGTCAGGTTGAAGGAGTCGGCTACGCTGGCAGGGCAAGGAAGTGGCTCTGGCTCTGCCTCTCCCTCTGTCTGCCTTTCAGAGGAGCACAGAGGCACACCGGGAACTGTGATGCCGGTGCGGTAGCTATAGGTGGGAAGTGGAGGAGGGCTGGCCATGTGTGTGGCATGTGGCTGGCTGGTCGTTCTCTTCCCGCCCAAACAGCCAGCATTTAGTTGGGGCGGGATTCGGGAGGGAGCGCAAAGCTCTCCCGGCCAAGCTCCAAATTCAGGTTCGCATCCAGAGAGTGAGCGCTTTCTCCTGGAACTCAATCCCACCTTTTGACGTCTTTCAAGGAGCGCCGTGTCAGGTTTCCTCTTTCCCGCTGCGATGCCCACTCTACAACTCTACATCGGCTCCGGAAGACTAAGTAACTGAGCTAGAGCTGAGAATTGAAGGGAAGCCGTCTTGAGTTGATGAAGCTTTCCCCCTTCCGTCTCTTTCTGTGACTCGGATTGGGGTCGTGATGAGAATGATCAAGTGGAGTGTATGGCGACAGCGAATAGTTCAGCACTGACCACCTCATAGCATCATGCACTCCGTCCTAACTCCGAGCACCAGTCATTTTGTGCAAAACCATCGTAAATGTGAGGCTAGAAACTTGTCCTACATGTTTGTTTGTATCTCTTGGGTGTATGAGCAAACATTTAGCCTTTTCAGCGGGTAGTGAAACCCGCTGGACTGGTTCCTTCTTAGTTCGTCATCAGTCATCACGTCCCGTCGGACGTACTTGAACTCTGCGTGCTTCTTCCACCTTTGTTGCTCCATCCATTTGATTGCCCACCCAATTTCTTGGAGGTGGGCAAGGCAGCCACAGAGGATAAACTTAACCTTAAACAAATGCAGCGTTGGAGGAGAGAGAAAGGGTGTCAAGAGTTTCCTCACGGATTCCAGGAAGAAAGCTTCAAGGAATCACGTGCATTGTGTCATATGAGTGCGCGTCTAAGATGTGCAATTTGTAACTCATTCCTTGTGTCTTCATTTGCTCCCATCATACACTAATGACCTTGGATACTACAAATGAGAAAGCGAGGAAGGTAGTAGCTCTCTCAGGCCTCCCGGGTGCATTCATACGTAGGCTCGTCCTACAAATCTACTGCCTACTCATAGAGCCATGGAATGCCGAATGGGAAAGAACTCCTTGGAACTCCAACTGCACCACGTAGATGCAGACACACTCCGAGTCCCTTGTCACAGCTGGAACTGATGGAGGTGAAAGGTGAAGGTGATGTTGGACCAGCTGGACTGCGGCAGAAAATCTCCGAGTTTGGATTGGGGCATTTGGGGCGGAGGATGGGAGTGACATGCCGTGGGACACCCGTGGGAGTTCCCATAGGCCGTCCAACGTCCCTCGTGTCACTCGGGTCAAGGGCGGGTTGGGAAGGATGTAGGGAAGAAGGCTCGGGGGATTTGTTCAACCTCACACTACACTTCACACATCCAGACTGATTATTGCAAAGGTGTGGGCGGTGGTGCTAACTTGTGGGTTCCATCCACCTCTCTCACCTCCACATCCTTTGCATCAGGGACGGGAAATCTGAACGAATTATTTGGATGAAAATACGCAATCTTTCGTGAATATTAATTCGGAGTATTATTACGAAGCTTAAAATTAGGGACTCGGGAACAGAGTCGGAAAATAAATACTAACTACAACGCACGAAGAATTGGGGGGGGGGATAATTAATTATTTATTTAATAACTCAACATTACTTACAATCGAGTACACGACACGAAGTCGAATAAAATAAAATTAAATTAAATGCAAAGCCCAAATAAAGATAAAATGCGGAAAAGAAGGGAAAATGGAGGAAAATAAAAAGGGAGTTGTGTGATTCATCCGGGGGAGGAACGGAGAATGAAGTCGCTGAGGAGAGTCGACGAGAGAGCCGAAGCCAGAGAGATGAACGATGACTTCTTACGGGGCGTAGAAAAAACCCCCAAACATTGGTCGGGACGGCCGATGCGAAAGAAGCGGCAGGAAATAGCCTGTCGCTACAATATACTCCCAATGAATATTTAATATGTATATTCTCACTGGTGTGCTAGATACAGCGCGAAACTCGCACTCTTAAACTTGCGGAAGTGTTCGTTATTTCTACATTTCTACTCATTGTCAGAACCAGTGAGTCCTGTCAATTACGAAGTCTTGTGATTTATTTCACGCCTTTCACATCCCGTTTTAAAGGGAAAGATTTAGATCAAAATACTTATCAATTGTGAAATCTTGACATGTTAGCCTTCCAACAAGCTAGTGAGATCATGTCTACACCCTGTTGTAGAGAAGTTATAAGGAGTTGAGCCGGTTGCGTTTTCCGTGGAACATACGGTATATCAATCCAAATGCTAGGTACACGGAAGTAGAGTAACGGTGCAATAGCAAAATAGCATTAGGGAAACCCCGGCTAGAAAGAGGGACAAGTGAGAAATCCGAATGGCACAGTGAGCTAGAGAAAAGTAGGAAAGATCCGTGAAGATCTAGGTCCGTCCCACATCAAAACATCCATCCAGAGCCACACAAATTATTTCTTCCGTCTAATGTGGGTGTGGGTGCCTCGATGTGTCGATGTGAATGGAAAAGTACTGGATCATATACAGAAAGTCATAAAGTAGAAAGCAGGCTCAATATACGTACAAACAAAAACCAGCTGTATGTGTGTGAACCCATGTATGTACATACATATATGTATGTATCTATAGGTGTACACAAAAACCAGATTGGGTATCTTGTAATTAGTTATAAATATGCTTGTAATATGCAAATAACATGCAATTACTAAAATACAAAAATATCCAACTGTTTGGTCACGAAATCCGATTCCGAAATCCGAAGTTGTCTCCATGCTAAATCAAATAAGAAATGAGAGTCCCCCCGGGGATTTTTTGAATTGTTAAAAAAACGTTTTTGCTCATGGATCGAACTGCTATATCTTTTTGACTTTCACGCATTTGGTATACATAATTACCAAAGCAGGCGAATTGGCGCCAAAAGTGTACACTTGGTGACCCTTACTCTTACTTGTTTATCCTAGCCTCCCGCTTAGGGAAGACGGAAGAGGGACACCGCCAGTTTTCCTCGTCCATCCAGGCAGATGCTGAGTGAGAGTTGTGAGTTGGTGAGGATGTGGGCAAAATGGGATTTGTACCATCCAAAGAGGGACAGGGTCAGGGACAGGGACAGGACGAGCTTCCAATGTGGGAGGGAGAGAAGTGGAAATAATGCGGAGTACCTCCCGGGAGGTGGCTTCCAGCCAGACTTCTCTCCTTCTCTCCACACTGGCAAGAGTGGCAAGGAGGGAGAAATAAGGTCGCCCGGATTTGCGTTCTTCATGCTGAGTGCAGGTGCAGGCGCAGGGAGAGAGAGGTAGGAAGGCTGGAAGGCTGGAAGGCTGGAAGGCTGGAAGGCTGGAAGGCTGGAAGGCTTCTCTCTCAGCCTCTCAGCCTCTCAGACTCCTTTCTGAGGGCTCTCTCCCTCACGCATCCACAGGATGCACACATTATTCCTTGGAAACAAGAGTAGCCTCTCTCTCCCCCTTACTTGTACTCTTCCTCACTCGCTACTTGCTCCCATCTCCATCTCTCCCATCTTCAGCTACATTTCCACTCACAATCAGCTCACGCTCTCCGGTCTCCTCCATCCCATCTCGCCGCCTCCCCTTCACTCATCATTAGACGCTTCATTTCCGAGACTCTTCTCCCTTCCGTGTCCCCACCGCTAACTCCTCATCCATTCAAATCTTTCTCCAACATTCCATTAGGTGGCAAATCTTCAAAATCAGCAGAATCAAGCATAAAGTAATAATAAACACTAGTTAATTGCCTAACTCAACCAGGCTACCTCATAATCTCAAACAATGTGGGAATCACATTTAGCTGGAATCCCTTTTCCCTCTCCTATCAGTTATCGTTATCAGGATCAAATGTGGCCGTCTTCAGTCTTCACTGAATGCACCATTTCTTCTTGGAGCCAAGCCGCAGTCAGGAGAATTTGGGGACTTGTTAGTTTGAAGAAGCGGTGGTAATTGGAAGTGGAAGCAAGGAGGAATTCTGACAGGATGCAAACTAGGAAACGGATGTTTTGCAGCTAGATCGGGGGGGGGGGGAAGGTCTGAAGAAGGTCCCTCCCTTCCTCTTCCCTTCCATTAAGTTTGCTTGAGGCGACAGTAAAAGGCTCACATAGACTCTCGCACCCTCCACATACTTTCGCTTTGGTCCTCTCTCCAATGTACAGGGGCCACAAAAACTATTCCCAATAAGGCCCCGTTGACAATAATATTATTGGAAGGACAGGCGGGGGCTCATTTGGGTAAAGGAGAAAAAGAATATAGATGAATAAGAGAAGTGTGACAATCCCGGGAGTAAATGTGGTGGGAAGGTAGGACAGTAGGAGTGATGACAAGGAAGAGAATAAGGCAGAGCTAACCATGAGGCGACTCTCTCTCCTGACCATACAAGTGTCTTCTCTACACCTCCCATCGGAGCTTCCCCCAACATGGCATGAGCTTCACTTCCGCATTTGTCCATGGCTTCCTCTAAGGACATGAGACATGATTCTCTGCAGAATTCCATTGCCAAACATAGCGCACAGCGCAATATGTTGCAGTCATAACCTCATAACATAGGTGTAAGGATCGTCTCCCTATGAATTTCAAAGTGATGACAATTCCAAGTCAGTGTTTTTGTTTGGATTCCGTTCTATTTTGTACAAATCATTCCAAACGTAATTTCTGGTTAAATAAAATAATTCAAAACCAAGTGAGTCATGTGATTTAATTGAAATGCAATCCCTTTGGACCAAGGTTGCAACTTGCAAATGCAACGTTAGCCTCCCGTTCAAATTCACAGCTTTTTAAAATTCCGACCAATCATTTAAATTCATTCCCAAATAGCGTCAACAAATTTCTCCTTCAATGGGGTTCGCAGTAAAGGCGTAGGAATCCGGATAAATTCATTCACATGGGTCCAAAGTGTTTAGTGTTTGCCTTCATTCGTCTGCGTTTACTTATGAAGAAAAGATGAGTTCATCCCAGCATATGTGGGGCTTAGGCGGGTGGCCAAGTAATACTTAAAGATGGAGGGATTGCACAAGTGCGGTCTTGGAGGAGCGCTAATTCACATGTTGGGGCTTTAAGCTGGAGAGAGGTAGGAGGCGATGAAAGACGATGCCTTATTTCTGGCCTGCATGGAGTGTATCATGCTACGTAATTAGGCAATTAGGCAGCTACGTCTGTGTGTGAGTTTTAGCATTTTGGGATGGTCAAGTAAGGGACTGAACTTCAGTCCTGTCACTGAAGGCTAATAGCTTGGAATAACCCTTATCACATTACATTACCTGCGGCCTACATCCATCCACACAATTGTATGTGCACATATGTATGTATAGACATGTCATATATACTCATGCAAAGACAAGTTGGACATTCCTTGGCTCGGTCAAGATCCTACCTTCCCACATGAGACTTGTTTCTCTGGGCCAGGACGACACGAGGGAAGAGCGACATTGAGAGGCACGGCTGAGGGCGGAATCCTCTGTCACTGAGCACATCTATCCAATCATCCAATGTAACGCTGTCCCTCTGTAGCGCTCTTCAGCTCCTGGCGCTCCACGTCTGGAGAAGTGAGTGGGGGAGATGCGCTGAGGCGTGCGGCGTTGCGGAGGATGGACTCGCCCGGGCTTTGTCCACATCTTTAGACAGGACTGCGCGATGGGGAAGGCCTGGAAAGCTTTGGAAGTCTGCGAGCTTATTTGCTTGTTGGAAAGAATTGGGAGAAGGAGGATATTGTTGTGCTGGTTTGGGAAGCTAGGGAGAGTGAACTAGGAAGCGCTTGGTGAGCGGTGAGCGGTGAGCGGTGAGCGGTGAGCGGTGAGCGCCATGATGGATGGAGTGAGGAGAGGAATCCTCTTCATTCCTATGTCACTGGGCTAAGCCTCCCTTCCCTCCCCTTCCCTTGGTGTGACTGTGAGGGGGAGCGGAGGAGTGGAGCGGAATGGAGATGGAAGATGGGAGTGGAAGTAGGGCACGAAGGGGAAAGTGGATGAAGGAGAAAGTGTGGATGTGTGGATGTGTGGGCTGGAATGCGGGTCAGAGGAGGCGAGGGGAGAGTCTGGATAGCTCCATATAGCTGATAGAGGAGGAGAGAGAGCTACATAGAGATGTGGAGTGAGATACAAAGAGATCCGTGAAGTGCTTGAAGGAAGCTGGATGTGTGTTATTGGAGCTGGAGGAGGGGATCTGTGGGGGGAGTGGGGGCAGAGGCAGATGGCTCAGCTGGCTGGGAGGAGGTGGAGAAGAGAGAGGATGGAGTGGGGAGAGATGGAGTGGAGAGAAAGGGAGAGTGGGAGAGGGAGGGTGAGGGGGCGATGGGAGGGAGCCTCAGCCGCATCCCAGTGCATGTGTGAGGGGGGAATATCGACCAAATCCGTTCGGGGTCTGGACCCATCTCGCAACGACGTCTTTCTCGCTCCTCTGCGCGCCAGTTCCTTGTATCTGTGGCTCTGGCTCTGGCTGTGGGGAGGAGGAAGAGGGAGTAATGGAGAAGAATGTGTGTGCTAGTTCCTTGATCTCCTCACACATGCACCGTCTCCGCAGGGCTGCTGCAGCCAACGGCTCTCCCGACTCCTCTGTGCTCAGGAGCAGTGTGAGGCGGAGGTGCGAGCTCCAGAATTCCTCTGTCAGTCTGGTGGGAAGGACGTGCTCTGGCCTGAGTCCTCACTCCTGTCCCTCTCTCGGTAGAGCATCAGGGTGAAGTAAGTGTGGGCTGGCTCACCTCCAGCATCTAGGGAGTGTCTGCATGTGTGTCTTTCCGTGGGGTGGGCTGTGCGAGTTGTTGTGGAGGGGAACTTGGACACTCGGACTGGGCACAAGCTCCGTGCAAGGCGAGGGACGAGCACGTAGTGGAAGGAGGACGAGGCTCAAAGTGCGAGAAAGGGATGGAAGGAGCTATGGAGGGAGCGGAGGAGGAAGCAAGTGTTGGTGAGAGGAGCCGAGCAGGCTTGAGTGACTGCGAGGAGTGCGACTTGGATTGTGATACATGTCTCGCAACTGACGGCGGAGGAGTGAATGCGGGGACCCAGAGGTGCTTGGACAGAGAGGGAGACGAGGAGGAGGAGTGCGAGGACGAGCATGAGAAGGAGGAGGAGGAGGACGACGAGGAGGAGGACGAGGACGGAGTGGAGCGGAAAAGCGAGGAGGGAGCGAGGCTGGGGCGGACTGGAGGCGCTCGGGCCGTGGTCACCTACAAAGACACTGCCACGTGGACAGCGGAAGACGGAATGCCCAGTCCGCCCGACTCTTCTCCTCTGCACAGTCCTCACTCGGGCTTCTTGTTGGCGGCGGAACTCGCGGAGGAGCTCCAGGCCGTCCCTCTGCAGCCCATTGACAGCTCGAACACGAGCAGCAATAGCTGGAAGGCGGTGAGCAAGAGTCGGAGAGGTGGGGCTGGGAGCAGCGGCTCTCACCACCAGTCCTCCCGCCATCACCATCGACATCGGAGGCAGCAGAAGATCAGTCACCCGCAGCAGCTGTCCGAGTGCTTCACCGTCTCCTCGCAGCTCATGAGTCGCGAGGCTCGGCTGTACGAGAACGTCCCCACGAGTCCGAGTGGACTCCAGAGCTTGGGCCTCCTCCTCAGCGAGATCCATCCTCAGAAGAAGCCGCCAATGAGCGGAGGAGGCCCGGGTTTCTCGCAACACAGCTCCAACAACAGCAACGAGACTGCGAGCACGTCCGGCCACAACTCGGCCAAGAAGAGCAGCACGGCCATGATTGTGAGCACGAATGAGCTCCTCAACATCACGGAGCTCCTGGGAGTGAGTGTGGGGCCGCCATCCAGAGCCTCGTGGGCGGACAGCGGGCGCGAAAGTCTCAGCTTGGACGGGGACAACAACAATTCGCACGGGAGCTCCAAGAACCTCCTCCTCTACCCCCCGCCGCCCCCACAGAACGCGAGCTCCTCCCCACGCCACTCACACAGCAATTGCCCTTCGCCGCTCCACTGTGCGCCAGCTGAGCGCGGCGGGGGCGGGAGCAAGAAGTCGCGGAGGGAGCGGTTGGTGAGGCAGAAGCAAGCCATCGAGGATACGTTCCATCCACTGGAGCTGAGCAAATACGCCGGAGGGCCGCCGGGGGGAGGAATGGTGCCGAGTCAGTTCTTGGGCGTGCCCTCCCCGCGCAGAGGCGTCATCCCCAGCGGGTTGATCGTCTCCAGCCTGCTCACGGCTGGAGCGAGTCCCATCAGTCTCCAGCCGCACCCGGACACGGCGCAGCTCCTCCTGCACGAGAACAAGAAGTGCCAGGCGCTGATGGCGTGCGAGTCGCCCTACGTCCTCAGCTCGCCCAATGAGTGGACTCGAGGAGGGAAGGCGGCGCGGAGCAAGAGTCCTCAGCGCGGACTCCCCGGCCACGCTCCTCCTACTTGTGGTTCGGTGGGGGGTCAAGGGGGCGTGGGAGGGAACGGAGGGGCCCTCTCCTTTGCGGCATCCAAGCTGGTGAAGCCGGGCGGAGGGGCGGGGGGGAAGTACGGCCAATCCTTCGACTACGGCGAGCTCCCGTCCCACCAAATGTTCCCCAAGAGGCACCTCCTCGCCCACGCCTCGCGGCACTTCTCGCACCAACTCCCCTGCGCCGCCTCGCCGCACAACCCCAACAGCGCCAACAACGGGAGCAGCCTGAACGTGGGGGGCGAGGGGGGGCAGGGGCACGTCCCGCCGCCCTCCACGCACCTCGCCCCGCCGCAGCACCGATCGTTCCCCGCAGGACTCCTTAGGTACTCACTTTCCATTTCATTTAATGTGGTAGCTATCAAAGTTTATTCGCGGACAAAAAAATCTTATTAAGCAAATGACTCGTCCTCTTGGAGGATGGAGTGATTGCCGTGAGAAAGGGATGGGTCCGCCGAGGTTTCTCTCCCATGCGAATCCAGCTTCTTGAACAAGTTGGAAGTGGAGCAGGGATTGGGAAGGGATTGGGAAGGGATTGGGAAGGAATTGCTCCTCCAGCCAACGACTCTCATTAGCTAAACACGCTCGCGTTTCACGGGAAGAGCTTCCCATTCCAGCTCCAGCTCCGGAACACATCCAATTCCTCCAGTCCCACGTCATGCCCGCTCTTATTTCCAATGGGAGGGGAAATCGATTCACCTTTCCCCACGTGAGCACTCAATCCCTCTCGCCCATCGCCTCTCACCTCTCCCTAACCCGCTCCCGCAGTCCTCACTCTCATTCCCACCACCACCAAACACGTATCGCTTCCAAGCTCCGGCAGGGCAAATCTCCATGCCCGCACTCCCTGGCCACCTGGCCCTTCCGCCCAAATCCACCACATCTTGGCTCAGGCTGGGAGTGAGGCGTACGGGCTGACAGCGGAATGGAAAGGGTCCCAAGGCCTGGATAAGTTGGGAGTCTATGGCTCTGCTCAAGGCCTGGGCTGGCCGTGGGCGATGGCGATAGAAGGGCCGGAAGCCAGGAAGTGGGCTAGTGTCTCTTTCCCAAACTGTCTACAGTGGAGTCTCTCTATTTCGGCATCCAAGGGAACCCAAAATTTCGCTGTTATAGAAGGAATGCTGTTGTAGAGAACACAATGATCATGTATTCTATGTACAAGGTGCTGAGAATTTCATGACGTTATGGGGAACATGCTGTTATAAGGGGTGGTGTTATGGAGAGACTCCCCTGTATTCTCCAGAGTGCTCCTCATGGCAAGGTTGCTCCGCCGTCGGGCTCTCGCAGTGCTACTCCTCCTCCCCGCGCTTTCCTTTTCCCGCCACATTAGCCTTCCCGCTCCCGGGAACCTCAGCGCGCTCCTCGGAAGGAAATGCTCCTATATATGTACATACATATGTCTCTCTCTTCCACCCTTCCTCCATGCTTTGCGTGTCGCAAATGCCGGTAGTGTGGAAGGGAATTACTAAGAAAAGCTGATGAGCGGGGAGGGAAAAGGACGAAGGAGGCCTCGTGAAAAATCTCTTTTCCTAGTGAGCTATTGGGAGGTATTCAGGTGTGGAGTGAAGGGAAAGGGTGGGGAGTAGATGGACTGGAAGGCGTAGGCACTGTAGGCAGTAGGCAGACTCTCCTCCAGCAGGAGTCACCCCTCGTCGCTCGGCCTGTTCCCTGGAGAAGGTTGTGGGAGAGTTGTGGGAGAGTGGTTGTGGGGGGACGAGTACTGCTGGAGGAGGACAAGAGTATGTTGTGCCGAAATCCACTGCGTCATCTCCTTCTTCTTACGGCTATAATGCCGCATGGAGGCTCTCCACGGACATGGATGGTCTGGCAGTGAAGGGAGGAGGGAAGGCGAGAGAGGGGTACTGGAGAGGCTACAGCGGCAGAATGGCAGAGTGGCAGAGTGGGTAGGGAACTCCTTGTTCGGTGATAATAGAGCAGAGAAGAACCTCCTTATTTCTGGCCAAGTGGAGTTGAAGAGAAAGTGAAAGTTGGGCAAAGCAATTATTGATCTGCAGCGTGAGGATTGAGGATTGTCAAATATTCTTTGGTCTGCGAGGCTGAAGTGCTGGAGAATCTTCTCCTTCCTCACGTCCTACACGGAGCGAGGCATGACAAGGTTTTCTAGTTTCCACTCCTCCCGTTTTCTTACTCTCCCTCTCGTCTCTATCTGAGGGACTGCCTGCAGGCGAGGCTGAGGATGAGGTCAGGTCTGACTCCTCACAGTCTCGCAGTGGGAACTGGGAAGGCTCGCTCACTCTTTCCTGCCTTCCAGCAATCCGAGGAGGAAGCCAAGTCCTTCTTGCGCCCTCCTGCGCCACCACAATTCCTGGGCCCTCTTTTAGGCAGGACACACTCCTTGCCCAATAGCACGGTTGGGGAGTGAGTCCGTGAGTCCTGGAGACGGGATGGGGCGGGGGAGAGACGAGGCCGTGGAGAGGGGACGCTCCGTGGAGGGAGAAGGGAAGTGTGCTCGGAGCACAGAGCAGATGCAATCCGGACGTGACGTGAGTATGAGTCATTCCCAGCTCACTCAGGTGTTCATGTAGGTCGGGATCCGGAATCTTGCGGGGTTGGGCAGGACGGCGGGAGTGTGGACGTGGACAGAGTGTGGGGTGCGGCCTGCTCCTCCAGGTGTCCGTCATGTGAGCCGTCTCCCATTCCCCCGGAGTCATCCAGGATGGCAGGATGGGACATGGATGGAAGGGGAATGCACAAGTGGTGCAGAGTGTAGCACTGTAGCTACTGCCTTCATCCCACCCGCTCCGAGACACATTCTGACATCCACTTCAGCTCCACGCCCTTCCGCGCATCATCTTGCTCAAAATGCTTCCCCTTGGTTTTGACAGTTGAAATCAGATGTACGGGGTGTTTCCAGGAAGGGAGGCTTTCTCTTCCCTTCACAAAGAGACTGCATGGAAACGTAGAGCTCCTTCGGAGTGCATTTATATGTTTGTACAATTGGGTGCGTACAGGGGAACTGCTGGCCAAAGTAGGATGAGCAATGAGTAGAAGAGAAGGACGGAGCACGGCTAGCGGCCATCCCTTATTAGAAGCTATAGCCATAGTCAACATATATGTTTCTGGGAAAACCCGGATTTTGAAAATTCTGAACTTATCGTCTTTTGCTTCCAAACCCTTCATATTGCTAGATGCGAAGCCAGATTTATGGTAGAGCAAAGCACAATTAGTAATAAGTAGTGGTTTTTAGTTTTTTAGTAGTAGTAGTTAGTTATAAATAGAAATATAATCAAGTAGCAGCACAAATAGGTAAAAGCCAATGTGATGCAGGAAAAAGTAAGATGATTTTATTTAGAAGAAAATGGTAATAGTGAGTCGGGATGTCGGGAACCAACTCTGGGTGCAAAATCTATCCGAGAGCGAAGCGAAGACCCGAATGAGGAGGAGAGGCATCCTCCAAGTCCGAGCAAGCTCGGGTCACACAAAAGGCGTTGCACCAATAATTTCATAGTAAACAGTAACTACTAGTTACTGCAGTAACGGGGAAGATGATGCAGATTATCTTACAAAATGTACCTACTGACTACAATTATATACTGCTGTAAGTTCAAGTACAACTATATAATATGTATGTGTAAATACATACAAGTACCAAATTAGGTTTCCATTGCCGTAGCACTAAAAACTAATGTTCTACATTCAGAATAGTAAAATAATGCAACGGCTGAGAGCCTCGACTGGAAACCATGCAATTTTGGTTCCTGACCCCAGCCCTTGTTTTTAACATTTTAGGACAGCATGAATTTGAAGTCACTCGCAAAGGTTGAGAAGGAGAATCACCATTATTGAATACCGTTTGAAATAAGCACGGTTGTGTATTTACACAGTCCAGTAAAAGCAAATATACAGGATTTCAAGAAACGTTTTGCTCCGCCTAGCTCTATATGAGGCGGGAAAGCTAAGGGCAGTAAAGACATGTATGGCATGCAGAATTTTATGGTGGATCTAAGAGAAACATTTTTATGATCCCCATGCGACCAAGATCAGCCAAGAGTCTCAATGCAGCCTCTGAGGAGATGGTGATTGCGTTTGTGGGACTCACTCAGGGCTTCATTCCACTCCTCCTCATTCCTCAAAATCTCTGTACGCATCTTGTCCACCTGGGCAAGACCAACCTGATCAACCTGGGCATGGAATTTGCAAGGGCCGTGGAAATAAGCTCTGGGACAGCTTTACCCGCCTGGTTCACAGGATGTTATCCGTCCTCACGTGCTCAGTGCTCAGTCCTCAGTCCTCAGTCCTCATTACATGTCTCGGTCTGGAGTCTCATAGGCAGGAGGCAGGAGCCGCGGCGATGAGCACTAACCACTAACCACCCGCTTCCATGGTACGCAAATATTTACCCTCTCATTTGCGAACTGGATACTCAGGAGCTCTAAGGACATCCTGAAGCACGTGAGGTTGAGGATGTCATCCGCCATGGGGGTACGAGGGCTTTAGCCTCAGCTACAAAGTGCAGCTACAAAGTGTACCTTCCGTTTTCCATCCTCACTCCGTCTTGGGTTTTGATCAACTACTACTACAGCGTCATTGAACCAACAATTATAGAGCAAGGGTTCTTTGCCAGATATCGTGTATTGACGATGTGCTGTATGTGCATGTGTTGTATAAGAAATAACCGTAGAGGACGGTCCAGTGTCCATGTCGACTTGTAGACTAAACAAAAACAAAAACTGCCTCCGGTAAAGCAATTGGCTAAAAAGAGGCAATTACGTAATGCTAGAATAGGGATAATGAGGTTTAATAAGTTCTATATAGACAAAAAGGAACCTATTCCAATCTAATCTGCCCACTTTTATCCAGGACAACACAGAATCACAAACTATTTCAGATGTCAGAACTCAGAAGTGGGGACGTCAAGTGTAGTACTTTTATTACATGAACACTTATTTTGCACTAAATAAGCAAACCCAGACAGGACACTTGCTCAGTTCTTTCAAGAACATGCGTAATCAATGGATTGCTTCTTTTGGGAATGGGCCGGGAATTAAAGAGGGGTGGGATGGGAGATATTCTCCAACTATCAGACATGTAGTAAATTCAGTCCTTTGTCGTTTGGTCTCAGTCCTTAGGTCCTTACAACTCTGAATTTTAACTTTGCGTACGTACTCACAAGTATAAATCCAAGAAACCTTTGTATTGTTACATATAATACTCTTACATTTCAGACAATCAGTAGGTCATAATAAAATTTTCAGTCAATATAAAACAGTAATGTATATTTGCCCCAATGTGGGTCTTAATTCACTTAAGATTAGAGAATCTGGGCCTTGCATCTCCCTTACATCATTGTTAATTGTGTAGTGACAGTACCCGACAACCCGACCACTAACTTTTCATAATTTTTCTTAATGTGTGTGGCACCAACATCCAATTCAGAATGTAAATCCCTTTCCTTAAATACTTTTCTTACTTGTTCGTACCAGCTACATTTTTTGCAAATATTTTGGCTTTTCAGTTCATGAAAACAGTAATTTTAGTTTCTCCCCTGGAATACACACATTTGTACAGAAATTGAATAAGAGCCTTGAACACAATAGGTACATTTAATATCACTTGGACCAGTCTCGTACCGATACATCTACATACTTTGGGGTAGAATAGCCAGAATCACGGTAGAAGTAGCCATTTGGGCAAAAGCAAAGGAAAATGCTAAATTCAAGCAGAAAAGCAGGGAA
>JAQGBT010004777.1:0-15744 GCA_034698585.1 Disparrhopalites patrizii
TCTGATTCCCTCCTTCCAGTATTTTTCCATTGGGATTTTCCCCCAATTTTGATTGATTCCCCTTTTACTTTATTTTAACCCGTTTTAATTTTATATTTTGGCTTCTAGCCCATTTATAGTTAGAGTTGGCTTCTTGCTCTTGATCCTTTTTATTACTCAAATAAAACTACTTAAAAATGCTACAATCACCATTTTCCGATCTTTACTTAATTTTAATTTAATTTCATCCTGCACCCCGGATCATAATCTAATTTTACGGAGAAGACTAGTGCTCCCTGTAATATTTCAATGAATAGACTACGCCCCCTCCGAGTTCATTCTAGAAAGCGAAAGGAAAAAACTAGATGAATGAGCGAGATCAATCATCAATGTGAATATATTATTTTGGTGTGTAAACATTTTAATTTTCTATAAGTTTACCTTACTTTTCCCTGAATTTTTATCCATTTTCTCTTTCAGCTTCCCTCTTTTTTCCTAGCTCTACCTTTTTCTTCTCAATTTCTCTCTTTTTCGTCTTTCTGTCGTTTTCATGCCAATTTTTCTTGGTCTCATTTTTTTTCGTTTCTCTTTGAATTTCTTGTTGTCTCGCTTCCCTTTGAATTTCTTCCTTTTTCCACTCAATTTTTCTCTTGTTTCCCTTTCAATTTCTCTCTACTTTTTTCATTGTCCTCCCTTTTCACCCTCAATTCCTCCGTGGCTTTTTTCTGTCAATTTTTTTCTCATTGCTCTCTCTCTCTTTTCTATCACCATTTCTGTCTCATCTGTCTCCTCATTATTCTCTTTTCCGTCACAATCTCTCTCTTTTCCTGATTTCCTTCTCTTTTCTCTCACATTTTCTCTTTGCATTTATATCTCTTTAATCCTGTCTAGTTTCCCTTTCTCTCGTTTTTTCAACTTCCTCTGTTCCCTTTCTCCCTTCCCTACAGCCTTTTGCTCATCTCTTCCCCCCAAATGAAAGTGGAAAGTCGTCATTAAAAGCTATATAAATCTTCCATTTTAATAGGATTGCCACATTAAAAATGCAATGAGTGAAAGGACCCACAAGGATGCGTGGATGATGGTTGTGTTGTATATGTTACATTGCCACGTACAGCCGTTAGCCGTACATTCCCCAAACGTTTCCTTGAGAGGCATCCGAATTTCTTCGTTGCATTTGTCCATCGGAACTTGTTTCACGCTGCTATTTTATTTTTGTAGAAGCAAAAAAAAAAGGATTTTATGACCACAAATTTGCTGACACCAGCAAGGAAGACTGGCTGTGTGGTGACCTATTTTTTCCTCTGCATATTTATACCAAGCATATGAGTAAAATCCTTTGTTAACAGTTCAAGTACAGCCATTTTTTGTAACGGCAAGAGTAGCTGTACAATTATGTTATCGGTCATTTTTGAAAGAGCAAGTACATTCACATTATTGTAGAATGAATATTTACCAAATCAATTCTAGTTTTACCGGCTCGATGGCACATAAAATGCTTATTTTTGAGGATTTTTTTTGCTACGCAATATTTACGATGATGACCTTCCTTACAAAGACAAGCATAGCTATATACAAACACATACAAATACCTTGCTGTACTGCATTTTATGGTGCTTTATTATTCAGACGTTACATAGGCGTAAACGAGACCGCTTTTCACGTGTTCATAATAAATTTTTGCTTACATAAAATCGTTACAACTATGCGTTATTGACGCAAAAATATGGCATATGCGTATTTAAAAAAAAGCGAAAGTTGCCCACACAAGAAATGCAAGGAATGCATTGCAACAATGGAAAAAATGTAATAAAAATGAGAAAATCCTGGTCTATATAGAACTCAAATTTATTTCCCACTTCTGTCATTCACACCGTCAGAATGACACAGTATAAAAGAAGTAAAAGCAGTACAATAACGCTTCACAAAATACGGATAAATTATTTGGGAAGGAAATAATAGGAAATGATCTCTTAATTCATTTTTGGCTTCGTCTTGCCCCCTCGAATGTACGTTTGCACAAAGAAATTGCCAAAGAGGATCAAATAGGAGAGTCCGACAGCGAAAACCAGCATCACGCCCGTATTATGACGCTCACAGTGACGACCTTGTACTGGAACATGAGAAAAAATATTTAAAAACAATGTTCCCTATACATTTACATGACACAAAAATAATAATATTATGGGAAAAGTTGGCCTGCTTTTCCGAACCCGGGCAGATGCTGTGTGTTTGGGAATTCCTTTGATATTGTATAATTATTATGTATTTATAGCTTTATAATTCCGTAAATTATTACTAAAATTAAACTTACACATATAGTTATAGGAGATAACGTTGCATACTAACACCAAAAGGAACTGGAAGAGTTGTATGGATGTGATGGCGATCGCAATTTTCTTGGGGAGTTTCAATCCTATGGCCTATTTACGTAGTTAATTACAAATTACAAATTTATATAATTACAAGAATAAAACAAATCAATAATTAGGATCATTTTAATATTATGTCGATTCTTCAAAAATACTGTTTCTGATTAAATGCGCGGACTGTATTAGACAGAAAAAGTGACATACATAATACATATATGACATTAAATTCTAAAATATTAGAGCACCGGATGTTCCCCTTTGTTGGGGTTTAGCCCAGAAATCATAAAACGGGATTATACAGTATTTGATGCAGAAAATGGTGTGCATATTGAACATTTAAAAACCATTCCAACTGCTAATGTATGTCCGAAAAGAATTATTGATCATGTTCTAAAGGGTTTTTTCCAAACGCAACCAAAAATACATACATGTTTACTATCTTGTGTATTCGTTCGGAAAGACCACATTAACTTGGCAAAATGATATGAAAACGCCGAGGAGAAATTTAATCAATATTTTTTCGGTTATAGCTTAAAATGCTACATATTAGTATCCGTTCTTCAAAATTAATTACTTCAGCCACTGCGATCGCAAATAAATTGAAAAAAAAAATGTTTCAAGACCGTGACCACAATATCAAGTTTTACCCTATAGCTACAGTCACATTTCAACAATAAGTCCCCGCATTTAGTCGCAAGCAATCCTTTTTTAAAAATTGACTTCTTCAAGGGAAAAGGCTTACTCTCAAGGCGTAATACGTGTACATGAAGGAATGAACTAAGCTGTTGAGTGGCATTGCAACTCGGAGTCCAGGGTCCATGGCATCGTAGTAGAGGAAGCAGATCAAAAGGACACTCAAATGATGGTACCTTCAATTACAACCAGAATGGCAACACTTGCAGCATATATTGTTTAATCATCATCTTTCTTTTTGCATTGGAGTGTTGCTTTTCTTTTAAATATAATGCTGGGCGTTATATTGGGGATAGCGATTTCATCTCAAACTCGGATGGGTGGAATCTGTCTAGCCTCGACTGTGGCAGTAATGCGGAGATTGAGGTGGTTTCTATGGGCAAGGGGAGCACTGAACATGATAGAAGTGTTTTTGCACAATCAGTATGCAGGAAAAATAACAGCAAAAGTTCTTAACGCAAAACATTTAGATTTAGACTGCTGGTTATTAAGGGATAGTTTACATGGGACTAAAAAAATTGGCCTGAGCGACTCTTCATTATCTATATGATAATGGGGATTCGCAATGGGGTACAGTACAATATATAATTTAATATTATTACCCCTCATAGTTCAAAATTGAATGACTATTCAAAACACACGAATATAAATGTATAGGTAAGTATTTTCCTGTTAGTGTTTGCGGGATCATTTGTGTTTTTCTATATTGGACGCGGAAGAGTGTCAAACTAGGAAGTAACAGACTAAATAAAACCAATTATTATCACTTTCCTCCCAATTACTTTGCGACTTACCAATGGAGAAAAATGAGCTTTTGCTTCCTTAACACGACAAAGACGGTGTCACCCAATTCCAGGAATTTTGTGAAGACCATTACCAAGCACCAGAAGCTGGTCGTTTGACTGTGAACGTCTCTAAATTAAAATTGCACCAAAAAAATTAATCCCAATCTATTTTAAAGTTTCCTTTCAGTTCAAGCTTAATTTGCGGGTATGCATTTTAGGACCAAGTTCAGTTTCGAAAAAAAAAAAAGATTTATCCTCCCAAGTTTTCATTATGAGTTCAATTTCAAATGTATTCTACTAGTCCATTGTGAGTTCATTAATGAGTACCCTTGATTACAAAATTAAAATGATTTAAACGTGGTTTTTATAAACCGAGATCACAATTTGTTCAATTACAGTGGTCTCTCTCTATAACAACTCTCCTAATAACACCTTTTTCTCTACAACAAATTTATTTTTCAGCCCTTCGTATGTAATGTACATATTAAATGTTCCCTATAGCAACCATTTTTGCTCTTTCCTTCAGGGTTGTTATAGCGAGAATCCACTGTATACCGACTTGAAAAATCCAGTTTCAATGTTTCTAGTATGATTTTGAGTTGGAAATCAGAAGGAACAAAATAACAAGGAACTCAAACGGTTCACTTTTTTCCCGCGCAATTTTAATTTGCTACATTCTACATAAATTATTAATTAAGGTACCTAATATAGTTTATGGTTATGGACATTTACTTACAGTGTGCAAAACGTTTTGTACATCCCATCCGGCTGTCGGAGTAGATAAAACGTCTCCGGGGACGACCTCAGAAAGATGGCGACGGAGCAGAGGGCAAGCATAAGATTCCAGAGGCACAAAGGTGTCCTCAGATGCCATGCCGGCCTATTTTCCATGAGTTTCTGACCCAGAAAAACGACCCCGACCAAGTACACGATGGCGGTAATGATGACCCACGGACCCAAACCCGCCACGAATTGACATACTCCCACGAAATTAAAGATCTCGAATTCAAACGTATTGATGAAGTCACTTCGAGTCTGGGGCCACTCGTCCGCTATTGGTGGAGTACAATTTATCATTTTGCCCCAATATATTCTGGTTCACTGGTCTTTAAAAAAAACAGTTCAAACAACGGGAATAAGCACTCCGTAATATTTGACTTGATTTTTTGATTTTAAATAAATTGGACGGACGCTGTTAACCTCGCCGAGTTCCTCCTGCGACTGATGACTCTGGGCTTACGATGGCCAAAATGACATTAATTTATCTCTCTGCGGTTTTACCTTGTTTACAAGGAATGATGCAAAACCAAAGGGGGAAATATACTGCCTCCAAATATTCTCATTTACTTCCATGACCTAGCATATATTAAGTCATTAAGCAAAATCAGCGTGGTGGTTTTCCGAAAATGAAAAGACGAAAACGAATGAAAAAAAAGGTCTTTCAAGTCTCTCATGGGTATTTACGCCACATAAATTTTTTATGCGTCAATGCCAGAAGAAGAAAGGTGAGAGACGACGCATCCTTTTTTTTTTGGAGATTACATGCATTTTCACAAGGAAAAATGTGATAATTTGGTCCAAAATAAAGCATATTTTTCGTGTTTATCATGGTACAGTGGAGTCTTTGTATAAAGCATTCAACGGAACCTAAAATTTTGCTGTTGTAGAGGAAATATTGGTATAGAGATTACTTTTATTATGTATTCTAACGAGCTGCGGTGAAATCCCTAATGTAATAAAGAATATACTGTTGTAAGGATTACTGTTGAAGAGACTCCATATAACTTTGTGGAAGTATTACAAACATTCTGTTTTCTGTAGATGGGAAAGAAGGATATTTTGGGCAAGCGAAATAGTTGATGAAATCAGTGTTTAGCATGTTTACAAATGTTTGCCTTTGCATGGGATTAGATGAGCCTTTGGACTTCTTTGTGGTAAAAGGAGTCCGTCTTTTTATTATGACCTTGATATTCCCACGAGGATGAACCGTTGTGGAAAAAACCAACAAGGGCCTGATTGCTCACGATGATTGTTATTATAACGGCTACCAAATGAGGTTGCATTATTTTCACTATAAATGATCATTTGATGATTTAATTTTTTATTAAAACCCAAAAGTTAAAAAAAAAGGTTCCAAGGGAGGCTGTGTTACTTTTTTCCCAATTTGGCCACATATTATTGTAGTGCAAATTTCATTGCGCATGCATGGTCTCTTTCTGCGGGGAAATGGGAAATAAATAAAAGGAAATGGCTACCAAAGTAAAACGTCCAAGTTATACATGCTAATATTGGTTGGAAAAAAATTTGAATTTGGTCCAAAAGTTTTTCGTTTTTGTGTATTTCGTGGTAATTTCAGTTTCCTGGTAATTCCGGTTTTCGTGGTAATTTTTTCGTGTTTTAAATGATCACTGTTTTTAAAATAGATTAAATAATTTTTTAATTTAGATTAATTACAATGAAATTTCATCTAGCTTTTCAAAATATTTGAGGAATTCGGACTTCCTCGCGATGGTTTCCACTGGACCAAAATCTCTTAGCTGAAAACAACAATGAAATTCAGAGCATTGATTAATTAATTTTGCGTTGATTTAGTTAACTTTCCATCGACACATTGATTAATTGATTAATTTCGCATTGATTAATTGATCAATTTTGCATTGATTAATTGATCAATTTTGCATTGATTAATTGATCAATTTTGCATTGATTAATTGATCAATTTTGCATTTATTAATTGATCAATTTTGCATTGATTAATTGAATTATTTTGCAGTGATTAATTAATTAAAGCATCGATTAATTAATAAATTTACATAATTAATTGAATAATTAATGAATTTTTCATTCATTAATTGATTGCAAAATTTTGAATACTTTCCTCTTGAATCATTAAAAAATACGGAAAATGGAACATAAACGTGAACTTAATCTCATGTTATTTATAAATGTAAATATATAAATAATATCTTATGATTTATTGTGACCTACCTCACCATCCTCAAGGACGAGTAGGTAATCACAATACTTTAAGGCTTGAAGTCTATGGGCGACGGTGATGATTGTGGATTCTCGGAATTCCTCCGCCAAAACTTGGTCGATGAGAGCCGCCGTCTCCACATCCACGCTTGAAGTGGCTTCATCCACAAAAACTAACTGTAAAAAATACAATGAAATAAAATAACTACTCTATGAAAACTGAGTATACTTTATGGTAATTTAATGAGTAACAGAATAATGTGGGACAGCTACAGAAAATCTAAGCATAAAATTACATTTTAAATAACATTAAAAAACATTTTTTAATAAATTACAACGGAAGGCCGAAGAAGAGCCCGCGACACGGACAGTAATTGATTCTGGCCGGTGCTCAGAGTCACTTGCTCGTCCAGAGATTGGAAGCCACGGAGTCCCACTTTGTCCAGGACTTTCCATAAGTCCGTGTCTTGGTGGGAACCGCCGGGATCTAAATTAAATCTGTAACATCACATAACTTTTTATTATTTACATGCACAATTGCAGACGAATTATTTTATTTTAATTAAAACGACCACTATATTAAATTTTTTTATATATCAAAAAATCAGTAAAAAACATTTCCTTTGTTTTTCGCATTATTTATTGATACCCTATACCTTAAGGTTCCCTGGAACACGGTAGGATTTTGAGGCAGAATACACAAGGAATTCCGGAGTTTGGCCAGAGGGACATGGAAGATTTCCACGTCATCCAAATAAATATGGCCGGATCGGACCTCCGTGAGTCGGAACAAGGCCGTTCCAATCGAGGACTTCCCACTTCCGGTTCGTCCGACAATTCCTTTACATAAATAAGCTTATTAATGGTTATCGTTCTTACAGTCGACTCTCAACTACAGTGGAGTCTCGTTATAACAATACCCAACGGAACCAGTAATTTTGCCGTTCAACGAAATTTCTGGCTAATGGTGTTATAAAAAAACAAACATGTATAGAGACGAGTTATAGAGAGAGTCGACCGTTTAGTGAGAGTGGATTGTACCTATAGTTATTAATTGTAGAGTCAAGGCACTGTTTCAATTTAAAAAATCAATATTAATGTTGGATTAATACCCAATTTAGTCCCCGGAAAAATCTCAAAGCTCAAATCCTTCAAGACGGACCGAGCACTGGAAGAATAACTCAAGGTGACAGAGTCAAATTTGAGCCTCCCTGCAAAGGGCCAATTGGGATGAGCCACTAAATCGAAGGTGACCGGAGTATTATTATTGGACGGATTAGTATCAGCAACCGTCCCACGTCTTTCCGTAATTGAACGTCCCTGCTCATCCTCCTCGGATTGACTCAAACTAAGGAAAGTATTCATGCGCTCCGCGCTCACAAATTTCGCCTCCATTTCTGAGGCTAACCTACAAGTGATTTGGAGGTTGCCCAATTGGGCGGCGTAGCTCAAGGCCAAGCCGCAGGCGGCTGCCGTGACCACATCGTGGAACACCAGGACCAAGATGGCCGTCGTGGCCGTCACGCACACCGCCAGGGTGTCCAACCGGAAGGAGAGCCATCGGATGGCGGCGGTGAAGGTGTAATACATGGCGTTGCTCGTGTCCGTCAAATCTTCGAAACTTCAAAAAATATTTCAAATTAATTTTTTTTTTAATTTTTAAGGTAGATTTAAAATTATTTTATCCTATTTTTTGTATAATTAAGTAACATACAAAAACGTACAGAAACAAAACTATATTTCTAAAAACAACATGTGTTTTTATACCGATTCACCATTTGTTGCTCCTTCCCAAAAGCGCGGATGGCGCCCAAGCCCCGCAGGGTGTCATTGACGAGGGTATAAATCGGAGTTTTTGCTTCGCTGTCAAAACGCTTTAAATCTCGGATGGCAGCGCTGTCAAATTGCATTTGGAAATTGTTAATACACAACGGGATTAATTTATTTACTTATTCGATAATTTTTTTATTTGATAATTCAATGAATATAATACATATATATGTATGTACAGTGGAGTCTCTACAGAACAACTCTGAAGGGAAGGGCAAAAAATATCGTTACAGGGAAATGTTGTTATATGGAACATAAAATATGCACCTTCCATGTACGAAGGACGGGAAAAATAATGTTGTAATGGCGAGACTCCACTGTACATAGTTCCACGCTGGTTTTGCCAATGATTCAAATCTGAACGCAGTATTTTTGCTTCTATTTAACTCGATTCAGCATAAATCCATTAAATTGTGCTTCAGTGTATAAAAACGAGAACCAAATTTAACAATACAACTCAACAATAAGTCAAATGAAATATGAAAGAGAGAAATTAAATTCATTTGATCTATTAATTGAAATTAAAAACTGCGGAAAACTCTTCATTCGAACCGTAAAAACTAGCGGAGAAAAAGAATCTTAAAAGCATTTTTACCAGAAAAATATAATTTCAAAATTCGTTTCACAAGCAAAATAAATTTGTGGAATTCTTTTGACCGGAAAAAAAACTAACTTTCGGTTATAATGTTGTCAAAAATATCAAGAAAAGATTCATCCAAATTTCTATGTCACAATATATATGTACTGACAGAAATATAAATCAAAACTGTTTTGCACCACGATTAAAAAAAGCTTGTTCAATCGAATTTTTTTTTAAATTTCAAAAGTTGAGAAAATATTCAGTTTTTTTTACAAATTTAATTAATCTATGATTAAATTTAAGCTATCAGAAGTTAATCTTGAATTGAAAAATCAAAAATCATATACAATATTATTCGAATGTAATTACGAATGCAGTTTGATTCCGTCGACGCTTTGGAAAAGAAGTGAAAAAATATGAATCAAACATTTTGAAACTGAATTATTGCCATTACTATCAGCATATTTATTTCAAAGTTACTTAAATTCGGAGCTTACTTGTATATCTTCCGAATGAGAATAAAAACGACACAAAGAATGCAGAGAGGAATCAGGAATACGGGAAATACCAGGGAAACCATGGACAAGATGGACATGATGAGGAAGAAATTTTGCAGAAGATGCTCCATCGTCTGGGGAATCCCGTTATCCACTGTAGAAAAAATTCAGTTATTTTTAATTAATTATATTTTAAAATTAATTTTGTCCACTGTTTTAAGCTCGGCTAATTATCTCATTTAATTTCTATAACCTATTTTTTAATAATTGTAATGTGCAGAGGAAATCCAATATCTCACCTTCGTCCACGTCTCTAGTGAATAAATGCAGGACTTCTCCCGCCCCAAATTTTTCCACGGACCTCAAACGACTTTGGAAAAATTGGACCACTAAGGACTGATGAATATTCTTGGCTGCACGTCGTGTAGTCTAATGTATCTCAATAAAATGAATAAAATGTGAAAATGACTGAAACCGTTTTAAAATGTCCCCAGTTTTTCCTATTTCAAAAATTAAACAATACATGGACATGGAAAAGGGGAAAACTCACAAAAACAAAGGCGATAGTCCGAATCACGGCCGTGAGAATGAGCATGCCAATTATGCCCCAGTAGACATTTCGGTAGAATTCGAAATTGTACGAATGAATCGTAATCCCATCTGCGGAGGCTTCCACGTAATCCCGGCTGGTACAATTATTCGCTTCCGCACTCAGAAGTGGCTCCTCATCCTGATTGACCACAATGTCCGAATTATTGATGGATAATAATGTCATGGCAGAGTTTGTGACACTATCGGCAGAGGAAATTTCGGATTTCCTGAACCAATTTTTTAGCCACCAGGAGCTAAAGGCGATGGAGCCAATGTTAGTTGCGAAGACCAAGAGGATCATCATAAGGGCCAGAATCCCTCCGGCATTGATTATATACATGATGTAAGCCTTCCAAGGGATTTGACCTCGCTCTTGGGTCAGGATTTCTCGTCCTGCTACACATTTTTGGGGATAAAATGTCCATAGATTTCAGCAATGTCTTAATACTATTCAATTTTTGAATTAAATACATATTTTCTTCGTTTATTAAAGACATTAATAATATTATAATAGGCTACTAACATGGTTCCATTGGCGCGGGCGTTGAGCAATCCAGGAGTTCCGAATCTTCCAGGCTGTAATTGTATGACAATTTCAAATATCCGAAAAAATAATTAAATTTGGGACAATAAAAATTAAAATAAATTTGGTACACTAAAAATTAAAATCAATTTGAAACGCTAAACATTAAAATAAATTTGAAACGCTAAGAGTTAAAATAAATTTGAAACGCTAAAAATTCAATTCAATTTAGGACGCTAAAATTCCATTAAATTTGGTGCGCTACAAATGAAAATAAATTTGAAACGCTAAAAATTCAATTTAATTCGCGACGCAAAAAAATCCATTAAATTTGGTACACTAATAATTAAAATCAATTTAAAACGCTAAAAATTAAAATCACTTCGGAGCGCTAAAAATTCTGTTTAATTTGATACTCTAAAAACTAAAGTAAATTTGAAACGCTAAAAATTAAATTAAAAATGGTAGACTACGAATTAAAATAAATTTGGTACACTAAAAATTAAAATAAATTTGGCACACTAAAAATTAAATTAAATTTGGGACTAAAAAATTAATTTGCATTATTTTAAGATATATGTATTACTCATATAAGTCTTCCTCTGCCTCCACTGAGGGAGAAGCGGCCACAAGAGACGAATACACGGATTTCCCCTCCCCCATCAATTCCTGATGAGTGCCCCTTTCGACAATTCTTCCCTCCGAAAAGACCAGGATCTCATCGCATTCCCGGAGGAACTCCATCCGATGGGTGACAAGAAGGACGGTCTTTGTCCCTCGTAATTGTTCCATGACCACCTTCCGGAAGATGGTTCTGGCCACCTTTCGGTCCAAGCTGGAAAAGGGGTCATCCAGAAGGAAAATCTCCCGGCTAGGGAAATGATACAAGGCCCTCGCGAGATTTATCCTCTGCTTTTGTCCTCCCGATAAATTCTCTCCATTGTCGTTCGTATTGGTCATGTCGCCTTGGCCGAAGTTGCCGAAGTCGTTGACGAGACAGCAGGAACTTATGACATTGTAATACCTGTGGACATTTTAAATAATAGTAAATACATATAGAGTTTAAACAGTTTTTCCATTTAGTAATTTTAATTTATTTAATTAGCATTAATTTAATTTGTAATTGTAAAATGAAATCGTTGCATACCAAACAGGCTCAAAAGCTTCCCCAAACAAAACGTTTTCCCGGAGCTTCCCTTTAAAAACCCACGGTTGTTGTGGGGCGTAGGCAATTCTTCCAAAAACATTCAAGTGACCCTTGTCACAGGTCAATGACCCCGTCAGCGTCTCCAAAAATGTGGATTTCCCGCTTCCCACGTGACCACAAATGCCAATAAAACTCCTCTGAAATCATTATTATTACTTTATTATTATTTTATATATTATTTTTCCGAATTAGGTAATTCATACTTTTTATTAATTTCCAAAAAATTGCGTGTTTAACAAATTTTTTTCTTGAAGTGACTGGCTTCGTTTTTTCCGATAAATATATACAGGATTTTCTAGTGTATGCCGTGGGTTCGAGTATAGTTCCCGAGTAATACTCATGAGTATGAGTATGGGAACAAGTATAGGAACAAACATATTTGTACTCATTGATTTGAGTACGGAACAAATACAGACATTTTTGTTCTCATTGGTTTGAGTACGAAGTAAGTACGGGAACAAGTATCAGTTTCATACCCATTAATCTACATTTTGAGCGCAAAATGGGCCAATTTCACTGCTCATCAACTTTAAATTAGCGAATAAAACAGTGTTAGATGCGTGAGTATTACTTAAGGACTACCGTTTCCTCATATTTTGTCTATTATTTTGTGAAAACAAATGCAAGTAAATCAAGGAACTTCCGCGGATGAGTAACTATTGTAGCACATAATAGTTTTTTTGAAGGTACTTCTTGTAATTTTAAATTGTGCGAACCTTTTTAATGCTCAGATTAATTTCGGTAATCTGGAAATTCTCCGGCTCGGAAGAGGGAAAGAGGCTGTCGGAGCTGGTGGCCTCTTCTTCTTCTGTCGGGGACGATGCCAGAGATCCTTCGTTTGCCCGGGATTGTCGACAGACCCAAACGTTGTCCAGATGAAGGGCTTCCTCTGTATCATCCTGTAAACTGTAAGGAGCTCGAATGAGAACTTCTGGGCGAGATAACATTCCTCCTAATCGCTTGGTGGCTATAATAAATTCGTTCATCAACTCCAGCAACCGGCTCACTGTCCGGGTGGCATAGGAAAAGAGAGAGAAGATGAACAAGGCAGTAAAACCCTGTGTAAATAAATTTAGAAAAAATAATTCATTAAAAAATGTAATTAGTTAAAAAAAAGCTTTATACACGTGTATTTTTTTTTATAACTACAATCAACCATAATCCATTCTCCATAATCAACTGTGGAGGCATGACGCCATTTGTTTCCGAAGAGTAAGTACATATATACGCTTATCACGTGATTGGAATTGAGATTAAAGGTATTTAATTTTTTTTATACTTACTTTGGCCGGCGTCAGTTCATGTTCCGTCTGAAGGTACAAGATGAATGTGATAATTGTCCCAATATGTGGCAGCATAGGACTTAAGACGACGCTGAAGCTGTCCAGAAGATGACTTCGGAGCAAATAGCGAAGTTCTTTGCTTCTGTTTTCTTTTAAAACAGGTAAAATATTTAAAACAATGTGATAAAGATGTAAAAATCACAATTAAATTGTAATTAAAATTACAACAAAGGACCACAAAAGAAATTTTTCACGTTCTCATTATCAATGCTCTAGAGCTCACCATTGACCAAATGAGCAAAGTGTTTCTCCCACCCGAACATTTTGAGAAATTTTAGATTCTGTAATGCCTGTGTCAAGTACAGGATTCGGGTGTCACGGGAGACCATGACCTTTTTCTTCATTGAAGCCGATAATTTTGCTAGGAGATACTGTCAAAAATTTTGTATATCACTGAAAATTTCTCCAATGTTCGAGGTATCTAAATTATTGTTAGTTTTGACTGAATTAAACCAATTTATAAACGTGTAATTTGATTTTGGAATTTTTGGAATTGTATATCATTATATGTAATTGTAATGCTGACAATGTAATTGCAATTGTAATGATGAAACTAATATTTTAATAAATTTACTATTTTAATGCTTATTTTTTTAGTTGATTAAGATTGCCAAAAAATCAATTTAAGAAAGGCTCACCTGGAGTGGGTACGCCGCGGGGAAAATCAGTATTCCCACCAATGAAATGAGGCCAAGTTCACAGATTAGATACGCTGAGCCAAACGCCAATGTGATTGGCCCGCCGATGGACACTTGGGCGGAGACAACGACCTCGTAAATTTTACTGCAATCGGCCGAGATAATATTTAGTACCTGTGCGCATGTGCAGTGAAAATATTAGTTACGTCTGTAAATCAACTGTTAAAAGAGGTTTTTAGAGACAGTATTTTTTGGAATATTTTTTTAAAACAAATAAAATATATTAATTAAAAATCAAATCAAATCTAGAAGCAAATTTTTAATGAAAGCTACAACAAATTTTAAATGAAAGCTAGAACAAATTTTAAATGTAATACTTTGGCCGCATTTTGGTCACTCAAATTTGGCAATCGAAACAGCTTGCGATAAACAATTCCCATACAAGCCGCTTTGAGTCTGAAGGCTGTTCGATAGCTCAAGGCCCAAGTCAAAGTGAAGAAAAAAATCCGGAAGAATTCGCAAATAATTAATAGTGTGACAAAAATCACTCCATGTACAATACTGGCATTAGTGTCCGAGGCCCAGTCCAATATTTTTTTCAGCAAGATCACCTATAAAATTAATTTACAAAATATAAAATTAAATTAACTTTAAGTTATCTGAGGTTTAATTAACCCCAAAAAAATTATTTTCTACATAGGTATAGGTAATTTACACAAAATTTTAAATAACAACTGACATTTTAATTAATCATGTAAAATTTAAAATAGGCTGTCACACTTATTAAAATTAAAATAAAGTTTATTTAAGAATATTTTTGTCTCTATTATACTCCAGTACACAATCCCAGGAAGATGGCGAGGAGGAAGACGGCGGTAGTGACGAGAATCATCGTCTTCGAATGTTGCCAAAGAACCCAGGAGAATCTTGGATGGCTCTTTAGGGACATCTCCTTCGCCCATAATTGCTCCAGAAGATCCGTGTTGGACCTACAGGCTTCTTTTGGTGGGATCGGAGGTATGGAGGTCACCTGGAGGGGCCGGCGGTAGGAGGAGTACATGAGGCGCGTCATCCAAGAGAAGGTCGCAAAGGACCACCAGCCCGCCCCGTCCACGGGGTGGGGCTTGTTCTTGAAGGCCGCCAATTTGATCTGCTCCCGCACCAAGTCCCTCTCATGCCTAAATAAGAGATTTACACAATTATTTACCGTGGAATTTCTCTATAACAAGTCTCTTTATACCAACATTTTTTTATAACAACATTATTTTTTTTTACATACACCGTACATATTTTATGTTCTATATATAACAACTTTTCCCTGTAACAATATTTTTTTACTCTTCCGCTCAGTGTTGTTATACAGAGACTCTGGTGTATAGACATTTATTTTAGAAATTCATTTCGGATCCGCTAAGGCAAGTTGCATCCAGATCGGACAAGAATCGACATGACTAAGGCGGCTTTTCTGCTCCAAAATTCTTGAAAAAATCCGTAAAACAAGTCCATTTTTGAACTTTTCGCGGAAGAACTGTCATAATTTATTTGATATTCTAGTATTGTAGGGTAAAACTTGTAATTGCCGCCAACTGGGTAATTGTGATCACCCACGAATTTAATCAGGAACTACATACACAACGAAAGAAATGATTGCAAGATTAATAATAATAATAATGATTTATTAAGTCGATTTGGCCTTGGCCCTTACAACTCTCAATTTTAACTTTACATTCCCA